>ML818738.1:36041-58214 GCA_009831015.1 Picea engelmannii | reverse complement strand
CACTCTTGGTAAATCCCAAGCTCATCAAATATCCATCTATCCTGGCATACCACGCCCTGGGTGCTTGCTTTAGTCCATACAAGGCCTTCTTCAATCTGCATACATGGGACTCCTTCCCATGGATCATGAAGCCTTGTGGTTGTTCTATGAACACTTCTTCCTCTATTACACCATTCAAGAAAGCAGTCTTGACGTCCATTTGGTATAATTTCCATCCCATTGTGGAAGCAAACGTAATGATTGATCTAATGGAAGTGTATTTTGCCACAGGAGAAAAAAATTTGTTAGACTTTTCCCTCTTACTAGGAGAATCTTCTAGCCACAAATCTCGCTTCATGCTTTCATCTGCAGCATGCTTGATCTTGTAGATCAACTTGGAAGTCACTATTGACTTCCCTTCTGGTATCGGAATCACCTCCCACACATCATTCTTCATGATGGATTGATATTCCTCCATCATGGCACCCTTCCATTCATGCTTCTCAACAGCTTCTTCAATGGTGGAAGGCTCTGAATCAATGATGTTGCTCATCAGCGCCACATAGCTGGAAAACATGTGTGGTTTCTGGAACTAAGGCAAAATCTATATCCCGATCCTTCTAACTGGCTTCCTCCTCTGTCACTGCAGCAAGGTCTATCGAGACAAGGGAATCTTCCCAGGAGATCTCACATCTCCTAGAAGCCTCTGAAGCCTTCTCAAGTCCTAGAAGACATCTTTCTCTCCCTCTGAATCTATATGATCTCCGGAGCCACCTACTTTCACTGCCTCTGTTGACTTCTTCTGAAGTCTGATCTCCTATGGATTGTACTGGGAGGTTGCTCCTCCCTACTGGATCCTAAGGGTTGACTCCCTCGGAAATCTAGCTCCTTCTGCATTGGTAATTGGTGGGGTCGCCTACCTCACCAATGGTGGAGTCATTTGCTTCTCTTCATAGTATGGCTTATCAATGTCATGTATCTATATCTCCTTTGCATTATGCAAGGTATTACGAGAACATGCTAGTTTTACTACATCGTTTCTAGGTAGGCCCTTCTGGCACTACTGAGTCTTCTTGATGATCTAAAGAGTGGTCAAATTCATTGTACGGTCATCTTTGGAGCCTTCTGCTCCTCACAATCAATCTCCATAAGAGATACTCTTCTTTGTCTTCTTCTTCACATGGGTGTGTACGTTCGTGTACACAATTCTATGTCTCGGCTAGAGACAGTTCTATGTCTTGGCTAGAGACTGTCTAAATCGTTGCCTCCTGCAACCGTCATCATAGCTCCTTCTCAGAGCTATCACGTGTGACCTGCCCGGAGCAAGAGACAAGGACAACATTTCCATGGTAACCTCCATGGAATGGTTAGTAATCAAGAACTTTTCCTAGAGGAGATCAATTTCATCTTGTAGACAAGTGTATCATTAATAATGAACAATGAGCATTTTCTTAATGGTAATCGTATCGATAGTGTTCAAGTGTACCTAAACATTTGATAGCAATAGAAAATAATAAAGCTATAAATATTGTTATCCTAGGTACAATACTTACTTAAGCAACAACAGTATAAAAATATCAAACCTGATATGCAAACCTGGAGTCTGGCATTGTTGTCTTGCTTGAGTTTCCTTCTATTGTTCATATGCATGGAAACACCATTTTCTAAAAGACAAATTCTTCATCCTTTGATGCCTTTGAGTGCTCTTCTGCATCTGTTGCATGTGCATAGTGTTTCTTCTTCTCCTTTTCATTTCTATCTGGACATTAAAAGGCATAATGTCCCAGCTTCTGGAAACTGTAGCATCTGATCTTTGACGCATCCTTCTTGTAATGATGTCTCTTAGACTTCTTCAAGTTGCCTTCTTCCCTTTTCTTTCTCTTCTTCACTTGGACAACAAGTGCTTGGTTTTCATCCTCATTAGTATTTTGTGTCTTGGATATCAACCTGGATTCCTCTTGAGTGCAATCTGACTATAACTTGTCAAACTTGGGCAATCTCTTTCTTGCGCAAATTCCTTGGACAAATGGGTCCCATGAGGGAGGGAATCCATTGAGTGTGGTGGTCACAAGTTCAGCGTCTTCTACTGGATCTCCAATAGCTACTAATTGATCCTTGATCTGTGAGATCTTCATAAAATAGTTGACCATTGTTTCTGACTTGTTCATTGTCACATTTCTGAGTTGATGCCTCAAAGTAAGCTTTCGATTGGTATTCTTACTTTCATAAACTCTGGTTAGGGCATCAAATATCTCCTTTAGTGTCTTTAGTTCTAATACATTGGGTATCAGGTGATCCTTGATTGAATATGTCAAGATCATCTTGGCCTTGACCTCATTCTTCTTGAACTTTGTTTTTGCTTCTTCATCTTCAGGTTCTGGAATATCTTTCATTACGTGATCCAATAGATCATTCTCTTCTAGAATGAGGAGAACTATGTGCTTCCAAGACCTGAAGTTATCGTCTCCATCCAATCTGTCTTCTACTCTCATGCTGGTAAACATTCTATTAATAGAAACCCTAGCTTGAGAAATTTCCAAAAATTCCAAAGCTCTTCAATCTGCAAACTAAGTGTTGTAGGGGGTGCGCTAGGGTAGGGCACACTGCTCTGTATAGAGAATAGTCCCAACACCTTTGGGATTAGTGCTCAATGAGCTTAACAGGGTTATTGCGTTGCGGTAGCATGGAGTGGGCCCATAACCTGTTAGATTTTCCTTACTTATAGAGCAGTAGTGTTCTTTAACTTAGTTAACATTAACAATTATACCATAGCAACAGAATAAACAGAAGAAAAAGTACACAAGAGATTTATACTGGGAAAACCCCAAATGGGGGAAAAAAACCAGCGACCTTTCTAAGATAGATTATGTTCACAAAGCAAGTCCAATTAGAGAAACCCTAGCACAAGTGCTAGCTCAACCAAAAATACCACCCCAGTTGCAGCAGTAGCACCATACAAAGGTAGTGCACCTCCTCAAGGAGTAGCGCAGAAGAGAGAGATACCAAAAACACTGAACAAGAATAAATTGTGCAACTGCAGCTACTACGTCACCTCCTCCAAACTTGTGCCTTGTTTTTGTGTAGCTAGGAGAGTGTGTGAACAAATGAGCCAAGATGCCCTCTATTTATAGTCTTCCTGGCCACTAGACTGGGCCGACTTCTTCTCTGGACAAGTGTCTTTTCATTATTACTTTATTCTTCTGGTTCGACTTCTCTTCTAGGGTATTTCAATATATGTTCAATGGATCTCTTGCTTCCGAAATCTTCTCTACATCTAAGAAAGGTCATCTAGGAGGGAAAGATCCTACCGCAGCTACCAAAACATCAACAATCTTGTGGTTCACCCTTCATAATTGTTCCCAAGAAAGATGGAACTTGGAGAATGTGTATCGATTACAATGCATTGAATAAGATTACATTGAAGAATTGATACCCTCTACCTAGGATTAATGATTTGTTGGACCAGTTGCAATATGTCAAGTACTTCACTAAGCTGGATTTGAAATCAGGATATCACCAAGCACGAGTCAAAGAAGAAGATATCTGGAAGATTGCCTTCAAGACAAGGCAAGGTTTGTAACAGTGGTTGGTTATGCCATTCGATTTATGCAGCGCACCAACTACATTTATGAGACTAATGAATGATGTTCTATGCCCTTATCTAGATTCATTTGTTATTGTCTATTTGGATGATACACTAGTTTATAACGTTGCATGGAAGGAACACATCTCACATCTTATGCAGGTGTTAAGAGACCCTAAATAAGCACCAGTTGTTGGCCAATCTCAAGAAATGTGAGTTTGTTCAACAGTCTTTGGTGTTTATGCGGTATGTGATCGATGGAGGTGAGCTCAATATAGATCCCGCCAAGATGGAGGCCATCATGAAATGGTTGGTTCCTACAAATTGCATAGAATTTAGGAGCTTTGTTGGGGCAGCATAGTACTTGCGAAAGTTCATAGCTTCATTTTCAACAATAGCTACACCACCACACAATAACAACGGGCAGTAAGAGTTTTTAGTGGGGGAAGAATCAGCAAAAGGCCTTTGATGAGTTGAAAAGAAAGATCAGTCAAGCACCAGTGCTCACACTACCAAACTTGCAAAAGCCCTTCGAAGTGGAGACAAATGCAAGTGGGTATGCCATGGGAGCAGTCCTGATGCAAGGAAGAAGGCATGCCTGCTATCATTCTGAAGTATTTCATGGGCCAATCCTCAACTACCCTACCTACGACAAGGAGTTGTATGCCTTGGTACAAGCTGTCAAAAAGTGCAAGCATTCTCTGATGGGCAAGGACATCATCATCCACACAGATCAGAAGCCCCTCCAGTATTTATAAGCCCAGAGTAGGTTACAGCAAACCAAGCACTACAAATGGATGGGGTTCTTACAACAGTTTCATTTGTTCATAAAGTATAAGGGTAGCAAAAACAAGTTGGCAAACATGCTTTCACGACCACCCACATCCAATATTACAACTTGGGAAACTTTGATGCACATGGAGCCTTTTACCCATGATGCATACAAAGAGGCATACACAGAAGATGAGGACTTCAAAGAGGTGTGTCAACAGCTACATGACCAAATTCATATAGAAGGTGGTAGAAACACTGACTATCATTTCCAAAATAGTTTACTCTACAAGCTCGACAAGCATTGTGTTCCTAAAGGTGAACGATTGCAACTTATCAGAGAGGCTCACACCTCCGAGGATGCAGGACATTTTGTTGTTGGAAAGACAATTGCCAACTTACAAAGGTATATGAACTGGCCCAGAATGCAAGAAGATGTACCACGATATATTAGAGGATGTATATTATATTGTACCAACAAGCCCAGTAACAGAAAACAAGGTCTATACCATCTCTTACATGTACCCACTCAACCTTGGGAAAGTATTTCAATGGATTTTGTGGGAGGTTTACCAACAACCAGGAAGGGGCTTCACTATTTATTTCTCGTAGTTTACACGGTCAACAAAACGTGCATTCTCGTTCCTTGTAAAAAGAACAACAAGGGATAGGAAGCAACAAACTTGTTCTTTGAACAAGTCTGGGTGGACTTTCGAATACCAAGGAACATCATCTCAATCAAGGACACCAAATTTCTCAATGCCTTCAGGACTACATTGTGGGAGAAGATGAACACTAAGCTCGAGAGGTCTACAACATTGCATCCACAGACAGATGGATAGACAAAAGTAGTCAACGGGACTTTAGTGCATCTTTTTAGGGGTTACAATCAAAAGCATCCAAAGACCTTGGATGAAAATATGATCTATATACAACACTCTTATAACAAAGCAATTCAGACTTCTACTGGCAAGTCACCTTTTGAAACTTGCTTTGGATATTTTCCACCTTCACCCTTAGATGTTGTATATGGACAACAAGGAGGAGTGAGAGACGACCCCACAAGCGCTGCATTAAAAGCAAAAAAAATTGTTGAGAAAATCAAGCGAATCCATTTGCAAGTATAGGAGACGTTGAAGAAGTCACAAGAAAAGTACAAGTCTAAACATGACCAGCACAAAACAAAGAGAACATTTAGAGTGGGAGACAAAGTATGGTTGTAGCTGAATAAGGAGCAACTATAGGGTCATGGTAAGAAGATCAAGGCTCTGCGGTATGGTCATTTTGAGGTATTGGAAAAAGTGGGAGATAACGCCTGCAAATTCAATCTACCCCCATACATGTGCATTTACTCAGTATTGAATGTGCAGAATCTCAAACTCTATGAGCCCTCCATGTTGAATCAAGAGGAGGAACAACTCCTACCTTCCACAGAGGATTTAGCATCAAATGCTCAGGTAGAGTTGGCAGAGGACACAATTTTGCAGAAGCGATCCAAAACTACAAGACAAGGGCAACATGACCTTTGGCAGGTTGGAATGAAATAACAACTTCCAGACAAAGCAAACTGGTAATCCAGGGAGAAAGTAAAGGAAAAATGTTCTCACCTAATTCAATAAAGTTTTTGAGGACCAAAAGCCTCCCTAAATGGGGAGGTATGATCCGAATTGGATCATTATATAATTTATCTATCTCGATGCTTTCAGAGGAATCAACGTGCAAGATCATTTGTGGCAGTTCTTAATTTGAAAAATTGGAATCTGAAACCTTTCGAAGCCATTTTGAGGCATTAAACGGAGTTTTTTTTCTCTGGCCTCCAAAACTATGCGCACACCCTTGACGATGTTCTACACTCTGAGACCTTTCCAACGATGCAGACCATGCGTCAATCGAAGCACGTATGCAAAAGTTATGTCTTTCGCAAGTTGACCTATCGTGTTAACCACCATGGTACGAGAGGATGCCACATCAACCCTCATTAGTCATGCATATGGATCTAGCCACATGAAGACTTTCAAGAAGAATCTAGAAGGTCCAAAACCTTATCTTAATTGAAGGTTGAGGAAGTCAAAACCCTAACCCTATACAACTATCGAGCAATGTTAAATACCGAGCCCCTAAGAGAAGGGGTTCCATTCTATGTTATTGTATTGTGTTCCATAGCAGAGCAGAACAACTTTGAGTGGGAAATTAGAGAGGATAACAGAAGGGGTTAGTGTTATGTCGCAGCCTAACAGGCCACAGGTCACAGGTAACTCCATAGAGAGTGCATGCTCATTTGTACTTGTAGAAAAGAGAGCAGAGCAGCCTCATCTTCTAGCTGGGTTTTCTCTCATAAGAGTTTCTCAAAACAAATCTGTGTTATTTTGTGGATGGTGTGATTGTGCTTTATTGTTCTCTATTTTTCACATTTTAACTATTTCATGCATACGCAGAAAATCAGTAACTAAAGATTCTAGAATCTAAAGGAATTTAACCTTCATAGTGTAGATTTCAGTTTTATTTATCAGATATGTTGTGACAAATTGTTCCAGTGAAATATCCACGACAGTTTACAAATCAAAAATGTTCCATCAAGCTGAAGAAACCTTAGCAACTCTGAGAGAGAGAGAGAGAGAGAAGAGTACATAAGAAGATATCCAAGAGGGGATAGGTGGTGCACTCCTAGTCACATCTCTAACACAAGCATGATAAGAATGATGAGCGAGTGAAAGACTCTCTCCTTCATTTATATATATGAGAGATAAGGGAGCCCAACAATACATATGTAGACCAATACCCTCACAAACAACCTATAATAACACATGCAGGCCCACAAATGTGGAGCAAGGTACACATGTCAAGCTCCAAGGTGGTGCCATCCACAAGCAAGGTTCCAAATGCAAGGGCACTCCACAAGGTGTCCAATGTTCCTCCTACAAGACTCCAAAGGCTCCATCAAATCCTCCTACACCATGTACTTGCCTGGGTCTACTTCCCGTGCATGAACATCGTCCCAACTCTATCATCTCACTCAACTCCAAGCCTCCATACAAGAATCCAAACTACCATGTGCCATCAAAGGCCCAATGCCTTCCAAATTGCAAAACGCTCCTAGGTAGGGTGTTCTCCAAGCAAGCAACCATCTCATTGTAGCCATCATGAAAGACGTATGCAAGCTATCAGGATAACTCCAACGTCCAAGGGATGAATACCAAGCAAACAACCACTAAGTCATTTCCAATGTGCAAATCTATAATGGATCATCTCTCATGTTCAAATTCATCACGAACCATCCAAAAACTAAGCATACACCATGTACTTCAAATCTCATGAAACACCCCCAAACATGATGTAAACACTTTCGAAATAACCCCAAAAACTAACAAAGTGAACTCTTTCACCCATTCGCTCGAATAATTCTTTATTAGATACCCACATACAAAATAAAGCAAGTAGAGTACTAAACCACAGGGTAGACTAACAATCAATGAATAGATAATGGACTAGACCAATGCGAGGGAAATAAAAGGAAATGCAAAAAGGAGCAATAAGTGCAGGTTGGGAAGATGCAAATGAAAAGGTACTGAATGAGCAAAATCTTCAAGGGAGAAATGTGGCTCAACATAGCAAGTTCACTACGACACCTTGAATCTTCCAAAATTATAATTTAATTTTGACATAGTATGAGCAATACAGCATCAACAAAAACAAAAGAGGATAAGAAATCAATAAAATAGATGAGGATAAAACTCAGCGAGAATAAGGCAACCAAAAAGCTAAACTACAATTTGTTGCTAAGTAATTTTGGTAATCGATTTATTCAACTAGTTTCCCCACCTTTGATGCTTATATATTTGTTCATCATTTTTTGCAAGACTAATGTATTTTCAACTAAATGTGTAATTAACTTTCGCAGTTGATTTTCCAACAAACAATGGCATATTTTACTTTGATGTTCACCGTATCTTTTGACATTCTAGTTTGATGTGGAGATACGTAGTATACTTTTCATCTACGCAAAACATATTTGTTAATATCCAAAAGGGTGGTTCAAATCAAAATCTCTCCATCGCTATGATAAGAATCAAAACCTATTGTCAATTGGATTTAGTTCTGGTAGTTGGGAGGAATGATTGTTATCCTCCCCACCCGAGTTCAATTCCCGCAAGTGACATGTTGAGCTCGTAACAAGTATATTGTTGTAATGGTTTCAAGCCCTGTCGGTGACTGACCTTGTGCCCTGAATATTCTAGGGTTTACTCTAGATATCATCCTCAAAATGAGGGGAAGTACTCTAGGGTTTTCCCCGAGCTTTGTAACCTGAAATAAAAAAGAATCAAAACCTATTAATCAAAATTTGTATCTATTAGTATTACATGAAATAGAACTAAATAGAATTGTGCGAGATAAAATAATAGAGAATTTGCTAGTAACTGAAATTTAGTTATTGATTTTCTAACAAACAATAGCATAATTTACTTGGGACGTTGTCATACCTTTTGACATTCTTGTTTGGTATACAGATGCAAGGTCTACTTCTAACATATGCAAAACATATTTGTTAATAACCAGAAGGATCCGAATCAAAATCTCTCCGTGAGCATTATCTGAATCAGAACCTATCAATCAAAATTTTGTATCTATTGATATTATGTGAAATATAAGTTGTAAATGAGCATTGTCCAAGCCAAATGCTAATGAGAATGTGTTAGTAACCAGATTGTATAAAATGGAAACTCTGAATTAAAATCTGTGAATCGAATGTTTGGAATCACCATTTAAATGGGCAGTCATCAATCTAAACCAGGTAGGCTGTTTTCTGTTTATTTAAATATTTCTAATCCATCTCAAGCAAAAGCTGAACCTTTGTTTTAACAAAACGAGATCAGATCAATTGTTCACCAAGGATTCATCCTGCATATATGTAATCGACATTAACAAATGCCAAAAAATAGTGTTTAATAATGGCCAAACAAAACCAAAGATCTGATCATTTGGCATAGGAGCAAATTGAAACAACCTACTTCTGATTGTATATACAGATGCTAAAGTATATACATATCCATGTGCAATATATACCTCACAAGATGCTTCAGTGAGCCAACCATCCAAAAACAGAATTTAGTAAGGGCTTCCATGCCTTCCATCTAAATTTAGACGTGTCTATATATGCCAGCTGTTACTGCCAAATTGATAGATGCTTCTCCAGGCCAATGGTTCACATTTTGAAAGGATTGATTGCAAATTCAAAGGCCTTCATTAGTAGACAATGTTTAAACTAATTTACAGTCATATATCTAGAAGAACTGTTGTAACCAAGAATTGTTAACAGCATCTTTCTCCAAGCCGGACTTCAATTTATTGACTTCTTGAAAAGCTTGTTCATAGTCCATTTGATCAAGAGGTAATGAGGAAAAATCCTGCAAAAATTGTCTTGCTAAGGCTGCACCTCTAGACATATCATCAGGTCCACACACTCGTTTCCGTTTCACCCCCACCTGTTGCAGCCAGTTCATAAGCACCATTGAAAATTAAAATAGAAAAGGACATTAAGCAATGAAAAAGAATTGAAACCTCCCAAATATTTAGACTTAGAAATTATCAAAGGCTGTTTCTACATGTTAAAAGTTGTCGAGTAAGGGTCAGAAATTATTTATATAACGAGTTTGAAAGCCTCAAAATACCAACCAAAAAAAAAATTATAAATCAAACTTCAATGGAGCTTACAGTAAAGACTAAAATTTCCTTGCAGCAGCTAATTCTATGAAGTAAAATCTTATTTCTTTTTCAATGGACAGAAATTCCATTAAAAACCTTACCCCACTTAAATTTTATAAACATACTATAGAACCTACTGATCAGCCACTGTACCTCTTCTTCTGCAGTGATTTTGGGGTATTTAATCCAACAAATAGTTAAATTCAAATTAGCTAGCATGGCATTGCCCCATGAAAACAGAGTAATTGTTATAGCACTCAATGCATATAGAAAAACTACTATTTAGCTATCTATATCAAAATCATAGGAAAAGAAAGCAAACGCACTCTTTAGTGATATTCTGATAGGACTTATCTTTTTCCGCATGGGCTAAAGTCTCGCTAGAATGCCCCACTTCCTGGTGTTTATTCTCTCATTTTCAGTGTATTTTCTATCACGCAATTTCCTGGAAATCCGAAACCCTCATTCCACCACACTTTTTGCCATTTCAGCAACTGATAACTGCACACTGGGTTTTAGGGGTCTCAACTAACCCAGATGCTCGAAATTGAAAATCAAGGAATGTATTGCTCAGAACCCACAAATCTATCTGTCACCAGATTACAGCCAAGCTGAGTGATTTAATTAGCCTTTAGACGACACCTCTTTGTTCTAGTGAATTCCTTTACAGTTGAAATTGTAATTAATCATAAACTGCGTTGTATGTTATTCCCTTGAGGCAATTTTAACAATGCTTTGCCTGTTATGAGAACTTTATACCTATCTTTTATATTTTATTATTTTCCTGGTTTCTCATTTTTTTAAATCACCAGGGTATTTTTATATTTATCCCTGTTAAGGCCTGTCTTACTCCATTTCACACTTCAGTCTATATGAATATTTGCAGAGAAATAGTCTCCACCCATGCGTTTTCTCCATAACATTTCTCTATACTATTTTCTAAGTGGACACTGTAATTGTAAGCATCCCAAAACAGAGAAAACAAGATGTATATATTTAACCACCTTCACTGTAAATCATTTAGTCCAACATCTTTCATCTCATCCATGAAATCTATGGTTTACTATCTATATCACCATCCTGGGCAAGGAAGCACTTGGCAATCAGATAATAAATCTGTAGTCCTGACCTAGAAGTTTTCTTTATCTAAAAATTTAATGGATCGTTTAACACCTCTGATAAATTTTAGGATTCAAAAATCTTGGTCAGCAAACCATAAAATATGATCTGAGAGAATGACAAGAAAAGATCAAAAAGCTACATTAATGTCCAATAATGATAAAAAAGCAGCAAACCTATGTCAACTGATACAGGGCAACAAATATGAGTTTTGAAAGGGGCACTTTCGAAATCTCAAAAAAAAAAAGAAATAGCACATATATATACCCATGTAGCTTTTCTGCACTCTTATTAAAATGTTAGAAATAGTTAGGTATCCCAGATTAATTTAGCAAAATTGAAGCTTATTCTAATTAGGTAAAGTCCATACCTTTGTCATTTTTCGAAAAACAACATTTATCTCCCCAACAATGTCTCTCAGGCTGATAGCTTTCTTACTTCGAAAAAGGGCCAAGCAAGAGCTCGAATCATCCTCCATTTCAATGTGTAGTAATAACTATTCTGTATGACGATATCTTACTCTATAGGTTGATTTTAGCTTTTGGGATAGTCTCAGCGAGGGTCATTACATACTTAGCAGTAAAAGGTTTTCTAAGAAAAGTCAATGAAACCGTCAGGTCAACCCTTTTAAACAAATTCCAACACTTGAACTTTAAGATCAGGCAAGTTCATGGGACTTTGAAGGATGGATCCTATGCAATGTTATCAGAACCAATCCAGCCATCGAGCCTGTTATCCCCTAGCCTAGGGATAACTAAGGAGATTATGTCTCGAGGCCCACAGGTCCTAGACATGGAGTACCAAGAGCCATATTGACTTGAGACTGGCCTTGGAGGGCCCATCTTTCTTCTTCAGCACCTCCATCCTCTCAGCAGCAGCAGCATCCATCCCATCAGCCTGGTCCTTCAGCAGCAGTGGGTCTTGCTCCATGACGTAATGAGTCCAAGTATCATGGTATGTGTCACTCTGATTCTCAAAACATTTGAATATGTGCATTTAATTATTTTTTGCTTCATGACGTGTGCTTGGACTTTATGCCTTTCCACTTTTCCACACCTAGGGGGAATGACGAGATGCCCTAGCAAGTTGTTTCCCTTAGGATTTGAGCTGCCACTGGGTGGGTTCATGAAAGGTCATCGTCCGTTCCCACCATACTTATCACTTTTCATCATTTTCCCTCTCATCCATCCCTTGCATTGGTTCGGGCATTGGGTTTGCCAAGCTAGCAAAAGGTTGTACCTTGCCTTGTGGGAAGAAGGGGCTAAAGGCCCAGAGGATAAAAGTAGTTGGAAAAAGATAAAAGACAAAAAAACAAAACCTTCAGATGCTTCGCCCAGGGATCCCCAAGAAAGCAATAAAAGGCTTCTCAACAACAAATGGAGGGACCCATAAAATAATAAAATCAAGAACTAGTTGGAGGATAGGGGGTCTCATCACAAGCCATCCTATTAGGTCCATGGGCATGTAGCGGTATGACACTACCATTCAACTGGTCACCACGCCAGGGTAGTGGCTCTTGGTGGCATAGCCAAGAGAAAGGGGGTCTCATCACGAGTCAGCCTTCTCATCTCCGTGAAATGCTTGTAAGTAACACTGTCACCACTGGTCACCACGCCAAGGTAGTGTCCCCCAGCTATTCTCTTGAAAGAAAAAGAAATAAGATATAAAGGTAAAAGGCATGAATGGGCTTGGAAACATTTGCATCCATGACAAGGTGCATCTCACCCTCTTCAAAGGCACCCACAGGTAAGCCATACATTTCCCTGTCATCACTGCACCCATTGCTCAAACATCCCCATACCACCTCATCCACTTAAATGACCTGGATTGGTCTTCACCTGGAAACATCCCACATCCAATGATAATTAGCCCAATAGGACCTCCTGAAACCCTCTCCAAACCCAGCTTGTAGGATAGCATAACGTCTTTGAGCACTTGTCTGGGAAAGGGGGGTTTTATGCACATGTTTAGATAACTTGATTATTAGATGTGATTGACATTGCTATGATCCCTGTGACTTATGAGCCCATGGAGGACGTACTTGTTTTTGTTGCAGGGCCACACCCAACGGACAGGTACACATGGGGAGATGATTAGTTCGGACCTCCATAGGGCTAAAATCCCACCAGATGGATGTTGAGACCCCAGCCAGGGGCAGACACATACCAGAGGCTTGCACCGGAGAGAGAGGAGGATGTTCCACTAGAGACAACCTGGCAGACCTGAACCCAGGGGGGGTCTTTCCCTCTCACTATGATGTTGGCCTTGGAAGGCCCATGGCATCACCTCTGTGACCTTTGACGTCACCCAGCGTTTGATGGACACGATGGAGGCAGTTGTGTGCCAAGTGGCATGTGTGGCTTGATCCAGAGGCCTTGGGAGGCATAACGGTTTGCTCCTGGAGGCCAACGTTTCACCTGGGTGGCCCAACATCACCCTGGAAGGGCATGAAGTCACTTCTTTTGCTTGATTTAGGGTTTAATTTGTCAATTTTATGTAAGAAACTGGATATTACATGTAAACTAGCCATGTCGGCCTTTTTTACCTAATTTTGTAAATTAAAGGTCATTTTCACTGTATAAATAAGGGGTTTTGCCCTTGTATTTTTCATCATTGTTCACTCACACTTAGTGAGGTCTGAAATTTGCGCCCTACTTAGGGTTTGTTGGCTGAAATTTGGTGCGCACTTCTTGAAGGAGGCTAGTTTTGGTGTATTTTAGCATTTTTCTTGGCGGAAGTCTTCAACTAGGCCTATTGCTAGATGATTCTTGGTGAATGTAAGTAAATTTTCTGCAATTCTTCTTCATTTGAATGGTTATGGTGTATTTATCTTGCATTTCTTCCAAGATTATGAAATTGTGAGCTTAAAACCCTAGGAGGCTAAAGCACATGTTATTGTTCTTGCCTTAACAACTTTTCACCTACTAGATTGTGCTAGAAACCCTATTTTCTTGAAGCTTTGCGCTAAGGGCCTTGCCATTGCAACACCCTAGCTTCATTTGCTTCATCTAGCCGTCATCTACTTCATCCTTGAGCTAAAGGAGGAAAACTGCTAGGGCCTAGGGTTACCTACTTCCTAGTGGCCATTTTCCCCCTAGGGTTTAGTGATTGAAGCCTTGGGTTACCAACACTTCAATCATTGACCTTCTTGTCTCTAGCTCTCATATTATCATCTGTTCCTTCAAGATTGTCACTGCTAAAAGAGACTCCATTAACCCTAAAAGCATTGATCTAAGCCTTGCACTTGATTGATTGATGAAAACAACTATCAAAACTTCTACCTCAAGCTATCTACTAAATTCTCCTAACCCTAGAGTAGACTAATTAGCTAACCTACTTGTTGTTGTTACAAAAGTAAGCTACAGCCACCTATTGCAGCAATAAAAGCACTTAAAAGCAATTATAAACTTGATTTATACACTGCCTAATTAGCTTCTGACAAATGCTAGTACATTGCTATCATTGAGTTATTATTTTTGGTCATTGCGAAGCTTCTTTAAGGCATTTAATGTGAACCTATTATCTTTTAAACATTGTTGTTATAAAATTTTGTTTGCTTCATCATACATCAACTATTGCTTTTATTGATAAGACCATGGTTTTATGAAGTACTAACATTAAATTGTACTTGCAAAAGATATTGTTCTCTTGTTGCTTTGTTCTGGGCAGGTACATCTAAGCACTTCATTACTTCATTGGTTAAAACCTTGGGACTTTCTGATCAATGTGAGTTGTAAGAGGGGATAATTTTATAGACACTTTAACCTTTGCTCTCTCAAACCCCTAGGTCACCGGGGACGTCTCCCCTGGGCCATCAACCCTAAACAGAAAGAGGTATCTTATTAAGGTGACAATGATAGGATAACCTCATGTTACGCCAATTTGCCTCCCTTAGCCTTTCCCTTTGGGACAAGTACAAATTGCACGATAACATTTTGGCGTCATTGTCGGGGAACATTCAGTCAATTCTCCTCAAGACAACACTTTTCGATAAGCCTTTACTTTGCAAAGCTTACATGGCGACTCCACTGAGGGTGATCCCCTCAACCCCTTTATAGTTTCAAGAAAATTATCTAGCGACTCCACTAATCTTTTCCAAGGTGCCACCTTACTCTCAATTCTGTGATATTTCCAAGTTATGGGATCATGGCACCTTGGAAACAAGTGTATCCGACTATTGATTTAAAAAGTTTTCAAGGATACCCGAATTACTATGTTAGGAACATGGTGCAGAAGAACATTCTCAATATTCAGTATGTTCTGACGGCGAAACAAAATGCAGATATTTTGACCAAGCCCCTGTCATTGACAAAGTTTGTGTACTTTCGAGACAAGCTTGGTGTTGCTGAGAATGCCTCTCTTGTTGAGAGGGAGTGTTAAAATTAAGCAGTTGCAAGAGCCAATCTCCGAGAGGATGGCAAAGACCCTAGCTGAGATATAGGGCCCCTAGTACACTCCTGGGGTTCTTGGTCTGGGACCAAGCAGTTAGAGCCATGGCAAAAGACCCTAGTGAGGGCCCCTAGTGTATTGATGGGATTCTTGGTCAGGGACCAAGCAATTTGATGATGTAAGTCCCTAGATGTGTTCTAGGGCCCCAGGATGTGTTCTAGGGAATCCTTGCTCGATGCTTGGAATGATTCTTGGTTGTGTACCTTGGTGGACAAGACCATAGTTGTGATCTAGGGCCCCCAGCTGCGTTCTGGGGTATCCTGGTCTGGGACCAGGCAATTTCTTGGTTAAGTACCAAGCCGAGATGATGTGTGATCTTCTTCTTTCTCAGGATGGTCCATGAGACCTAGGAGCAGTTAAGAAGAAGGAAATGATCACATCATTGACCTTCCTCTTATGATGGGATGATAAAAGCTTATAAGTTATATCATGAGACCTTTGTGGACATTCTGCCATTAAAGAACAACCCCCCCCCTTTGACCTTGTTATCTTTGCAACCCTTGCTTGAGCCACGTCCTCCTTAATGTTTATGTGGTTTGGTTCTTTGCTAGCCGCCTTGACTTTGAGTTTTATAATTTAAACATTTAATATTTTAATTATAAAATATTAATTGTTTAATTGTTGGGTTTTAATCTGACCCTAAAATTAGCGCTAATTTGCAAACCCTAACCTACCCATCTAAACTATAAAAGAGAGATCTCTCCCCTCACTCTCTCACTCATTCTCCTTCCTCCAAACCGAGTCTTGGTCTGAGGTTTTGTTGTGGTTCCTTTGTGTTCAGTCTGGTATGGTGGTGTGGCCCTCTCCTTGGATCCTTTCTCTTGCTGGTATAGGGTGCTTCTCTCTTTGGATAAGTGTCTTGTTGGGTATAGGTTGTGACCCCCTCCTCTCCTCCCTTCCAGCCTATTGCTATCTTCTTGCTAGTGCCATAAACCTTATGTTGTTGTTGCTTCAGTGTTGATGCCACCTGCTTGTTGTTGTTGTCTCTTTATTGGTGCCATTTGTATGCTGACCCTGTTTCATTGTTGGTGCCACCTGTTGCTGCCATTGTCCTCCTTTTGTGACTTGTGTTTTGCTACCTATCCTATAGCAGTTAGCACCCTAATCAGGGTTTGATGAAGCAGCCCTTAAACTGCAATGTTATTTCTGTCTACATGTTGTAGCAACACTATATTCTTGGACAGTTTTTGTTAAGGTTGTTAGTGGCCTTCTTTTCAGCCTCTAGTTTGGACAGTGGTGTCCTTGTTTATGTTGATATTATGGTAGTTGCGAGAGGTATTTACCTCCACATGTAACCCTGACGAGAATAGAATATTCTGGGAAGCAAGAAGTAACCCTAAAGCATTGAACATAACCCTAGAAGACAAGTCGACTCAAGGAAATAATTAATATTAAGTATTTAGTCTCCAGAATGAGAAGTTGGCCCAGATAGCTCAAGAAATAGTATAAATACAAGTAGCCAGACCTCATTTTGTACACACTGCTCAGAATTTCAGCTAGGAAGAAGTGCGCACTGCAGGAACTGGGCTAGTGCGCAAGTCTGGGGAGCAGCTACAGTCGACAACTGCCGCAATCAGGTTTCCTAGTTTAGGCTCGGACTTTCTATGGTTATGGTTGGATTTTCTTATCAGTCTTGGTTATCTTTATGCATTAGCCTTGGTTAGCTATTGGTTTGCTTCCGGAATCATTCTCTGTCAAGGTTAAGGTGCTCGAGGGTGGCTTCGGCCTATGGTTGGGTGACAATATTGCTATATTGTCTTTGGTTAAACGAGCACATCCATTACTTTCTAACAGGTTATGGGCCCACACTATCTTCGAACAGTGTAACCGTTGGAAGATAGATTGGGAGGATTTGCTCAGTTGTAGTTGTAGTTGCGGCCATTTTTTGTTGCAGCAACGAAACCCTAACCCTCTTGTTGAGGCACCTTAAGTGAAGGGATTGACCTAATTTTTGGATAGCTTAGTGTACCCTAACCTAGCGCACCTCCTGGTATTCTCAGCAAGCTAAGACATCAAGTTTGAGTTTTTGGTCAAAGTCAAAGGTTGACCAAGTCAAAGCAATTGTGACTTACTCTATGAAGTCAAAAAACAAGTTAGAAGGGGATTCTAACTTCAGAGCATGGAAGACAAGGATTGACCTCATCCTTGCCAAGAATAAAGTGTTGGATATCGTGAAAGGAAAGATCGTGGAACCACAGTTCGAAGAAGGAAAAGAGAAGGAACCTCAGAAAGTTGCAGTGTTGGAGAAGTTCAAAGACAATGACATCAATGCCATGAGTATCATAGTGGATTCTATAAAAGACCACTTCATACCCTACATCTTCCACCTTGACTCATCTAAAAAGATGTATGATGCCCTAACAAACCTCTTCTCAGTCAGAAACATTGGACAAGTAATGAGTATGAACACTGAGCTCCGTGACATGAAAATGAATGAAGATGACATCATAACAGCATACTTTGTGAGAATCTTTAAGTTAAGAGATCAACTACAAGCTATTGAAGAGATCATTTCAGAGAAGGAACTGGTAAATATAGTACCCAATGGTCTTCCCAAGACATAGGATGCATTTGCCGCAAGCATGAACACAAGGAAGGAGTATCCTACATTTGAAGAACTTTGGACTTGTTGTGCACAGGAAGACTCAAGGATTAGTGCAAAAGAGAAACCCCGGAAGAAATACAATGATCAAGCCTTCACAGCAAGGTTCAAGAATTTCAGAAATAAAAAGAAGTTTGGCTCTAGGAAGAAACCAAATCAAGAGAAAGATAAGTCAAAAATACAATGCTTCAATTGTCGAAAATATGGTCATTACAAGAATCATTGTCCCGAGTTAAAGAAAAGGAAGGAAACACACGAAGCATCAGTTGCCGAAGAAAGGGAACCCTCAAAGAAGGCCAAGCAGGACAAAACATACTTCTTCTTCTAAGACAAGGTAGCAATATTCTTCATAATTCTTGTACATACCATGTTTACATAGTTTTTGTACATATCTTGCATATCTATTTCTTAGAAGATAATATGTTCAAAGAGAAACTATACCTATGGAAGAACAACAAGATAAGGATTGCTATCACGATGACTACAAGTTAGGCAATACACATGAAAGGATGAAGTACATCAACAACCCCTGGTAACAATTCATGTGGAAGTTATTACATAAGTAACAACTGCAAGATAAGCCGAAATCAAAATCAAACTTAAAGAAACCTAGAAGAAGTGAAAACAGAAGGAAGTCAGCAATCAAGAGGAAATTGGAAAAAGACTTGTGACACTTTGCAGAAGGCAATAAGCATACAGACGAAAGCATGGACTCTGTTAGATGGAGGGAGTCGATTATATAATTCCAAAAGAAGAGCATGAATTCATGCATGAATGCAAGGATTAGGAGGGAGCTAATCCTAAATAATATGATCCATTGAAGATGAAGAAGTATCTATCCATGGTAGCAACCATGAAAAGCAGCACGTGTTCAATGTGACTTTAGAAGAAGTCTTCTTCGAAAAAAAGCCTTAAAGTATCCCCAGTTGTCCATCCACATCCATGATCCTATGATGAAAGGAAGAAGTTGGAATCTTTAGGGCATGGAATCTATAGAAAACTCCATATACCCAAGAGCTAAACAGAAACATGAGGAAGAACATGAAGATTCCAAGAGAGAAAGAAAAACCAGAACAACCAGTCATTATATCGAGAATCACAAGACTACCAACTTGATTTGAACCCTCTAGAAGCAATCAAGCAGAAGAAATGGAAGTAGTGATAAGGAATAGTGTATGGAAGACTTATAAATGGAAGCATTGCGAGATCCAAAACTAAAGGTTCTCCCAGATGAAGGGAGAAGACTATGATGATAGCTTGTTCCAATAACCAGACATACCTGAGCCATTATATCTCCTGCAATATCCATAGGTTGGAGTTCACATCAGATGAATGTAAGGATTGTTCTCCTCAACAGAGTAATTGAACAAAGAAGCGTATGTAGAGCAACCTCAAGGTTTTGAGGTATACCAGAAAGAGACTCTTGTATGAAGATGGAAGAAGATCTTGTATGGATTCAAACAATTTGGTGTAGAGCCTCCAATGCACAGCAGAAGCGTGGTGAAAACTTTCTATAACAGAGATATTGTATCAAAATGGTTACTCAGAACTCCAAGATGATGGATTGCCCATCCATGACAAGCTCTCATGATGACAGAAAAAGTGCCACTTGGATATGTTCCAGTTTGAGCTTTGCCACGATGTTATGAACTAGAATGAAACAAAAGAACTGAATCCAACTATGATATACTATAATGATCAGAGCTATATGAAGCCTTTAGAGAAAACCAGTGTTCCAGAAAGACCGAAGTACATTGAGATCAAGCATTACATTCTCCGTGATGAGGTCCAAAAAGGAGAAGTGGTTCTCCAATATATCTCCACAGATGAGCAGATAAGCATATATTTTGGTAAAGCCTTTGTCCAAGATAAAAGAGTTTGTGTACTCAAGAAACAAGTTGGAGATCGTGGAGACGACTTCCTTATTGAAAAAGGGAAGAGATGACTCCCAGGTTGGGAGGGAGCACTGATGTGTCATTCATCTATGGACAGTCATTTTTCAGTTCGAAAAATGGTCCAGGATGAGCAGTTCCTTTCCAGTTTAGAAAGTAGTTTGAGATTTCTGACGAACAGGCATTTTCCAGTTCGGAAAATGGTCCAGATCGAGCGGTCATTTTCGTAATGAAAATGGTTCAATGGATTGTTGATGTACCATAGACAGTGATTCCCCTTGTGGCCAATGTGGGGGAATGGTCTAGAACAATCTTTCTTCTTGACAGACACTCTCAGTGGTGGTCAAGAACACTGGTCCGCCTCACCGGACAGTCATTCTTTCGAAGCTCACAGTTGTGAGTAGTTTCGAAGAATGATCTGTTTTGGAGATTGGTGCAGGACAGACATTTCCTTAGGAAATGGTCCAGACAATCATTCTCTAGGGCAGATTCATTCTCTCCAAGTTGCACTTTGTTTAGTGCCGGAGGAATGGTCCGAGTTCAACAATCAGGGACAGGCATTCCCTAGGACAGACTCACTCTATCCAGGTTGCACTTTGTTTAGTGTCGGAGGAATGGCCCAGATAGGTGAATGGTCCAGGCTTAGAAATCGAGACACTTATTCTTCTATGCTTGAGAAGAATAGTCCAGATAGCTCATGACTGATGTTTTACCTTCTGAGGGCAGATGCTCTTCCAGATCTCACAGATGTGAGTGGAAGAATGGCCCAGATGATTCAGTCTATATCATGACATTGTTTTTCTGTGCAGGTCGATATCAGATGATATGATTGCTATGAAGATTGTATGTCTCTAGACAGTAGATGTATGCTACTGTGGTGGATGTGTTCCATTGATTGTGACTATGTGTCACTGATTAAGTAGCTATGAGCTACTTGGTGTGGTAGTGTACCACTGGATTGTAGTTGTGTGCTACTATGGATAGACACAGTTGTGTTCTACTGAATGACATTGTTCTGATTGCCTTGTAGACTATCAGTAGTGTTGAAAATGATTATCAGCTAGATGAATGATCAATGTATTGATGGACAGAGATTCTCCAGACGAAAAATGGTCCAGGACATTTATTCTTCTAGGACATATGCCCGGATTAGAAGAATGGTTTTTGTATCACTCCTTGGAGTGAGTGACTTATTCAACATCATGTCTAATTACTCAGATGGAGTATGGTTTCGAGAGATGATGCAGTTGATGTTGTCAAATGACATTGATAGTGATGATGGTGCTCGTGATCTAATCATGAGATAGTTTGCACGACTATGATGATGCTATCGATTCAATGGTATGTTTGTGTTCAAGACCATTGCCTTCAAATACCTCCCTAGCTAGGAGGGAGTGTTGATATTATGGTAGTTGCGGGAGGTATTTACCTCCACGTGTAACCCTGATGAGAATAAAATATTTCGGGAAGCCCTGGAAATGTCCAGGGTACCCATGCCTGGGGCATGGGTTGAACCATGGTCTTGTACCATGGTGGAAAAGACCCTTATGAGGGCCCCCAGTATATGACTGGGGTTCTTGGTCTGGGACCAAGCAGTTAAAGCCCCTAGATACGTCTAGGGCCCCTGGACATGGTCCAGGGTACCCATGCTTGGGGCATGGGTTTCTTGGTCTAGGACCAAGCAGTTAAAGCCCCTAGATACATCTAGGGCCCTGGACATGGTCCAGGGTACCCATGCCTGGGGCATGGGTTTCTTGGTCTGGGACCAAGCAGTTAAAGCCCCTAGATACGTCTAGGGCCCCTGGACATGGTCCAGGGTACCCATGCCTGGGGCATGGGTTTCTTGGTCTGGGACCAAGCAGTTAAAGCCCCTAGATATGTCTAGGGCCCCTGGACATGGTCCAGGGTACCCATGCCTGGGGCATGGGTTGATCTTTGGTCTCTGACCTTGGTGGATAAGACCCCAGGAAAAGTCCTGGGGCTACTTGATTCTCAATCAAGTACTTGATGGTACTTGACCTTCCTTGAAGAAGGACATAACCACAAGAGGGATAAGTCCCATATGCAGTGATGATAAA
>ML818738.1:16088-35991 GCA_009831015.1 Picea engelmannii | reverse complement strand
AAGGGAACCCTCAAAGAAGGCCAAGCAGGACAAAACATACTTCTTCTTCTAAGACAAGGTAACAATATTCTTCATAATTCTTGTACATACCATGTTTACATAGTTTCTATACATATCTTGCATATCTATTTCTTAGAAGATAATATGTTCAAAGAGAAACTATACCTATGGAAGAACAACAAGATAAGGATTGCTATCACGATGACTACAAGTCAAGCAATACACATGAAAGGATGAAGTACATCAACAACTCCTGGTAACAATTCATGTGGAAGTTATTACATAAGTAACAACTGCAAGATAAGCCGAAATCAGAATCAAACTTAAAGAAACCTAGAAGAAGTGAAAACAGAAGGAAGTCAACAATCAAGAGGAAATTGGAAAAAGACTTGTGACACCTTGCAGAAGGCAATAAGCATGCAGACGGAAGCATGGACTCTGTTAGATGGAGGGAGTCAATTATATAATTCCAAAAGAAGAGCATGCATTCATGCATGAAGCAAGGGTTAGGAGGGAGCTAATCCTAAATAATATGATCCATTGAAGATGATGAAGTATCTATCCATGGTAGCAACCATGAAAAGCAGCACGTGTTCAATGTGACTTTAGAATAAGTCTTCTTCGAAAAAAAGCCTTAAAGTATCCCTAGTTGTCCATCCACATCCATGATCCTATGATGAAAGGAAGAAGTTGGAATCTTCAAGGCATGGAATCTATAGAAAACTCCATATACCCAAGAGCTAAACAGAAACATGAGGAAGAACATGAAGATTCCAAGAGAGAAAGAAAAACCAGAACAACCAGTCATTATATCGAGAATCACAAGACTACCAACTTGATTTGAACCCTCTAGAAGCAATCAAGAAGAAGAAATGGAAGTTGTGATAAGGAACAATGTATGGAAGATTTATAAATGGAAGCATTGCGAGATCCAGAACTAAAGGTTCTCCCAGATGAAGGGAGAAGACCATGATGATAGCTTGTTCCAATAACCAGACATACCTGAGCCATTATATCTCTTGCAATATCCATGGGTTGGAGTTCACATTAGATGAATGTAAGGATTGTTCTGCTCAACAGAGTAATTGAACAAAGAAGTGTATGTAGAGCAACCTCAAGGTTTTGAGGTATACCAAAAAGAGACTCTTGTATGAAGATGGAAGAAGATCTTGTATGGATTCAAACAATTTGGTAGAGCCTCCAATGCACAGCAGAAGCGTGGTGAAAACTTTCTATAACAGAGATATTGTATCAGAATGGTTACTCAGAACTCCAGGATGATGGATTGCCCATCCATGACAAGCTCTCATGATGATAGAAAAAGTGCCACTTGGATATGTTCCAATTTGAGCTTTGCCATGATGTTATGAACTAGAAGGAAACAAAAGAACTGAATCCAACTATGATATACTATAATGATCAGAGCTATATGAAGCCTTCAGAGAAAACCAGTGTTCTAGAAAGACCGAAGTACATTGAGATCAAGCATTACATTCTCCGTGATGAGGTCCAGAAAGGAGAAGTGGTTCTCCAATATATCTCCATAGATGAGCAGATAAGCATATATTTTGGTAAATCCTCTGTCCAAGATAAAAGAGTTTGCATACTCAAGAAACAAGTTGGAGCTTGTGGAGACGACTTCCTTATTGAAAAAGGGAAGAGATGACTCCCAGGTTGGGAGGGAGCACTGATGTGTCATTAATCTATGGACAGTCATTTTTCAGTTCGAAAAATGGTCCAGGATGAGCAATTCCTTTCCAGTTCGGAAAGTGGTTTGAGATTTCTGACGAACAGGCATTTTCCAGTTCGGAAAATGGTCCAGATCGAGCGGTCATTTTCGTAATGAAAACGGTTCGATGGATTGTTGATGTACAATAGACAGTGATTCCCCTTGTGGCCAATGTGGGGGAATGGTCTAGGACAATCTTTCTTCTTGACAGTCACTCTCAATAGTGGTCAAGAAGACTGGTCCGCCTCACCGGACAGTCATTCTTTCGAAGCTCACAGTTGTGAGTAGTTTCGAAGAATGGTCTGTTTTGGAAATTGGTGCAGGACAGAGATTTCCTTAGGAAATGGTCCGAACAATCATTCTCTAGGGCAAATTCATTCTCTCCAGGTTGCACTTTGTTTAGTGCCTGAGGAAAGGCCCAGATAAGTGAATGGTCCGCGTTCAACAATCAAGGACAGGCATTCCCTAGGGCAGACTCATTCTATTAGAGTTCTCCTAATTTACTTTAGGCACTATGTCTTCTTCATCTACATGTGTTATTTTATTGATCCCAAATATTTCATGAATAACAACACTTGCTATGATTTTTATATTCGTAGTTTGTACAACAACCTCTAAAAATACCCCTAATTCAATTGGTTTGATTGTTGTATCTTTGTCAAAAACTTGTACTTCTTTTTCATTTTTTTGATTGTTTTGATTTTTTAAGTTGTCACTAAGGTGTCCTTTTGAAAGTTTGGACCAAGTTTCTTTATCCTTTTTATCAAAATCTTGCGATTTTTGCCTCTGACCTTATCTCTTTTGTGAGATTTATGATTGTGTTGAGAAACCACAACAAATACATCTTCTATATCTATTGACGAAGTGACTTTGGTGCAGGACTTCATTGCAAGGCCATATAATATTATCTTCTTTTGATTATGAGAAAATATCAAGGATCTATTTTTCATGTTGAAGGTGAAGGTTTGCAATGTCTACAACGAGGTTGATCCTAGAATTACATCCACATCTTTTTTACACATAGACCTAATGTTGAATTGGGATGTGAAATTATAATCGTCAATTATGTGAAATTATAACCATCAATTGTTCATTGTAACATGTTGAGCTCTTGCCCGCAAGGGTGTAGACTGATTGGCAAGTGTCGTGTAAATGGAAGGAAATATGTAAAAAGGAGGTCTCAAGTTCTATTCTCACCCCGATTTACTCGTGCCCCATGCTTGCGGGCTGTGTGGATGCACCTGGAGGTTATAGAGGTAGAAGACGGGAATCGACCCTGTGTCACGCGAGTACGGGAACTACGAGTTGTCGATTCCGCCGATACAAAAAAAAAACATGTTGAGCTCTTAAATGAGCAAGTGTAGGTTTACTTAGATTTTTTCTATAGATTCTTGTGTAATCTTAACCATCTTTTGCAGGCACTTTGTAAAGTTGTTTTGCAGCATTTTTGGTACAAGTATCTTGCTGTTTTTTGCAAGTTATCGAATAAACAAGGGGAGATTATGCCAAAATTTGGCGGATTAAGAGCATTTGGGACTTCCAGAAGCACCTTATACCTTCCTAAAACCTTTTGTAAACTTGCAAACCTTTTTGATCCATCATTATAAGGATCCAAAGTCTCATTAAAAAGAGACCATTGTAATCGAGGCAATAAAAGAGTGGGCTACACATTGCCCCATTTGCATTTCCTCCTAGGGGGGTGGTGTCTTGTGGCATGATTGTGTATTTTGCTTTAGTATTTCATTTCATTTGCTTTTCATCATTAAATAAGCATAAAACACAACAATAACAATCACGTAGATTAGATTTCATTTTGGAAAGTAATCCTTAATTGCTAGATTAATTTTCCTTTCTACAAATTTGTATCTTTTCTTGGGCAAATAAACCAGTCCCCTCAGCTTCTTTGCAAAGAGGTTGGTTAGTGAGGACATTAGTAATTAGAAAACCTTTATTTTATGTCATTTCAATTTGGAGCAAATAAGCCCGTCCCCTCAACTCCTCTACAAAGAGACTGGACAGTGTGGACATTAGTTTAATTTGAGAACATTTACATTTCTACAACTTATTTTCAGTCTTATCCCCTCAGCTCTCGGTGTATGCTATGAACCCTTGCGATCTTAGCTCAATCTAGGGAACTCGTCAAAACCGGGTTGGTCAATGTGGAGTAGATTAATAGGACAATCTTGAAAAGCTTCTATTGTTTGGTTTGGAAAACCGCCTAAAGGGAGTGTGTATGCTCTGAACCCTTGCGAGCTTAGCTTGATCTAGGGAACTCATCAAAACCAGATTGGTCGGTGTGGAGTAGATCAATGTTGTATATCTCTCTGATATATCTCCGATATTCCGATAAATTCCATGTTAAACACTTGTTCGATATGTTCGAAATACTCCGAGATATTCTGAGCTAGACCCCTATCTTGCGACATTTTCCGAGATATTCTGATATTTTCCGCCAATGTCACCAAGAAGTTACATTCCATACCCTCGCCGATACTTTCCCCGAGATGAGATATACAACATTGGAGTAGATTAATCTCGAAAATCTTCTATTGTTTGGTTTGGAAAACCGCCTAAAGGGAGTGTGTGAAGTCATGCGGAATACCTTGGGCTTGTTCCCCTCTGTGTTGGACATCCGGCACCTTTAGTGAGTTTGTTGGTGAAACTATTGGGTTTTGGCAAACTCTCTGCAAATTTCCATTCTAAGGAATAGTCTCTTGAGAGGCCACATTTTAAATTAGTTTTATTTCCATGCAATAAAATCATATTTGAACATTAATCAAACTCTAAAAGCAATCTCCACGGGGTACACTACATTCTCAGCAGCATAACACACGATCTCATTGGCATTGGTCTAATTTTCTATATTTTAAGAAGCCATTTGCTTAAAGTATTCCATTTTGCAAATCATTACTTTATCTTGAAGTATCTATTTGGTTTATGGTTATTTTACCTGTATCCTTTGAATACATTTTTATGCAAATGTTTCCTTAATTGAATATCTATCTCCATAAGCTATTATTTTGTGAATGAATGATATATGTTGCTAGTATAGAGTTACTTTTGTTGTAGTTGTTTTTGTTGCAATAAACTCGTAGATTATTTCTCATACTTAGATTAGTTCAAGCCTTAGTATATTTTGTTAGGGACTACCCCCCTTGGCTTCGCTAGGAGTTGGCCTAGACGGAGGAGTCAAGGATCAGGTGACAGCACCATGACTCGAGACATGCCCCCAAGGACACACCAAGTGGATTGAGGATTTCTTCCACGTCACCTAGGTGTGTATAAAGGTGGCAACATGAGGCACTTGAGTATCTCGAGGAGGTGACTCGCTAGCTTTCCCAACCTCAACGTTTTCCTTTGGAGGCCTTTTCCTTCTCTTCTGGGGCATGATGTCACACTTGGAAGGCTAAGGTTTGATGGTGATGGAAGATTTGATGATCACTTGGCATATTTTGATGGAGGAAGACCCTAGCGCATGGACATTAGGCCTTGGGAGGCCCAACGACTTCCCCAGCTAGCTTGGCATCTTGCCATTTATGCCAAAACGTCACCCTTAGGGAGGATGATGTCATCTTTTAGGGCTTTATTCTTTTGTAAATTCAAATTATAATTTGTAAAGGGGCAAATTAGGAGGTCGGCCTCCTTAATTTGTGTTTTACCCTAAGTTAAGTGGACGAATTGTTTTTACAAGGTCATGTATAAAAGGAGACCTTGTCACTTTCATTTTAGACACAACACACTTGAGAATTACATAAAGTGTTGGGCTGAAATTTTCGCCCTACTTGGGCAATTCACACTCTCTCTCTCTCTTATGCTATTTTGGATGCTAGTTACTTGTCTTTTGGAAGGAAGTGGTGTGCTATCTCTCTTGGATGCTTTATCTTGCTTTGTGGTGGAAAATTCTTGATAAAGAGGGTTTAATCTTACTATCTCTTGGAATTGGTAAGGAATCTCTACATATTGTTAGTGTTTCTTATTGTTTTATGGTTATTATTGTTTAAACCCTTGGAGGAGTATATACTATAAAGGCATACACCCTCCACTAAGGTCCATTATTTGTCTTGGGGAAGCTACTTAACAAGGTTGCTAGGAGGAGTAAAAAAGCTTACACCCTCCTAGATTTACCTTGCTAGTTTTGTTTGCCTTGGAGTAAAAAGACTTACACCCCTAGGGAGGTAACACAACTAGCTTTTGCAACAAGAGACTCCATAACCCAAATGATAAAGGCCCTAGTCTAATTTGCATTGGAGATCTAAAATCATTTCATTGGAATGTGTGAAAAATAGAGATTTTGCAATTGTTCAAGTTGGAATCAATTTTGCATGCTTAATGCTTCTTTGTGCCTTAAGGGCATCTAGCTTAGCCTTGTAATTCTTGCTGCTGTTATAAACTAAAGCTCAGTGTTTCTCCGCTAAAATTATAATTAGTTTCTCTAGTCCCATTGACCTATGCCATGGTCATTTGTCAACATTAATAAAATTATCACATCTCTAGAATGTTTTGTAATATAGATTCTGCAAAAGAGTGAGTTTTTAGCAGTCTTCCCTTGTGCTATCAAAAGGCTGAACATAGAGGACAACTAATGTTCCGTACATGATTGGGACCTAGAGCATGTGAATAGAGGCACTAAAGGGAATATTCCTGACTTTAGCAAAGGGCAGAGAAGCTTATCCCTTTTGAAAGTTTTACAGAGATGAAGGTTTCAGCATGCACATTTGATTTCAGTCTTCATTGACCTGGATGATCCGAGGGATGAACATTGATCAATATCAACGTCTTGGAAAGAGGTCAAAAAATTGGCCATGCCTGTCTCTAAAATTAGGACTAATCTAAAGCCCCAATCAAACATGTAATTTATTTTAGTCTATAAATCAATCTAAAGTAAATTCTTGGAACTAAGAAAGAAAAAGATTTTTTTTAAATCTAGCATAGAAATGCCAGTTAGCTATTTAAATTTTGAAGTACCTCTTCCATTGTTTGATCTATATTTCCAGAGACAGAAGAAAAATCTTCTAGTTCAGCTGCTTTCTCCTTAGCAAGAGCAATTACATTTTCAGGAAACTGGGCAAATTCAGCCACGTGAATTCCAAAACTCTGGTCACATGGCCCTTCTTCAACCTGCAATCAAAAAAATTCAAAAATGCAGAATGATTAAAGTACTCAAACAATTACACATCGTATATTTATACTACAAAGTACAAAGTACTATTAATAGCACACGCCATAAATTTAAGATAGCTCGTGTTTTGACAGAAATACTTCTAAGAGAACCATACGCACACTTAATATGTTCTATCTTATGAACAGATTTGCAACAGATTCAGCATTAGGGGTTGTTAAGAGGCTACTAGTTATTTGCATAGCAATGATAAAATAAATATGAACATTGTAATAGTGTAAACAATTCCAACAATTGTTATATTACTAGCAAATATAGCTATAACAATACTGAACAGCCTTAACAAAATGTGGCTGCCCTTGACAATAAGGTATGTGCCACCTTATAAACATACCAAGACGTTTCCTTTGTAAACCTCATCCATCATTCAAGATATTCCATCACATTTCTTGGACTCACAGTTGGTGTATATTTGAAAGCTAGCCATCATTTGGCTACAGGAAACTAGCCATCTCAAATTGGCAGCAGTGAAGACATTGGATACAGAACAAATGGTAGAAAATAATTTCTCAATACATGACACAGAACATAAGCTTTCCTTGACTTCTACTCCCTGTCTCCACAGCCCATACATCCATCCATACATACTATACAATCAGTCTGTAAATCCACCTGCATTGTTTTAGTTTTTAATTATCAAATTGCTGTTGCTAACATTTCAACAAAGTCATTAGTAAGGATTGCTTGCAGAGGCACCCAACCACGTTTAATTTTTTACCTTTAATAAGATATGCAACATTTACACTGGAACCATCATATTAAATGTCATGCATGTAAGCCTTTTGTTCATCTTCTAACTTTCATCCCTGATGCCTGATACAATTTTTTCCCTCCTCTACAGCCTGAACCAACCTATTACAGTAAAGTTTCAAAATCCAGAAAACAAGATTTTTACACTCCACCATATCAAGGAACTAATATATCAACTAATGATTGGAAAAAACGGCTTCCCTCGTAGAAAACATGGGTTACTGGTCCAAGCTCACTCACATATTAAACAGTATATAATTCCTTATTTTTGTGTGTTAGGAAATAATTTGTCAGGATAGTAACAAGGCTCCATCAAATTTCTTCCACATAATATCACAGACAATTATAAGTTATTGTAACACCTACAGATATATTCTTCAACCTTGTGTTTGTCGAGAAAGTACTTCTCACAACAATGTAAATTCCATCACGATCAGATAAGGAGATCATCTAAATTCAATACATGTGCACTTAATGAAGTCAAATCCAAACCTTACTAGAGAAAGCACAATAACTGCATCGAAGAAACTGTTACCCAGCCATTTTGTAAGTTTGGACTATACATAATATGAAATCTACTTATATACATTACCAAACACATGCATTGCTAAAATATAAATATTTTGCATATAGTTTTAATTTTACCATGTGACATTGATATATTTATGTTGATTGACACTCCCACTAAGAGTTTACCCCTATATTAAATCCTCACCTCTGTGCCACATTCATCCTAAATCCAGATACAATCTTAACATTTTTGCTTTTCTCCATGGGATTTCAAATCATTGGTACTTGGTAGTTGTTGCCCGCTAAAGACTTATGAATCATGACATTTCAGTTACGCACTGCCACTAGTTAACATTTTACCAAAATAAGCAACCCTGCAGATGATTCGCCTTTTGTTAATAACACAATTAATAGCAGACCAATATTCTGGCATCAAGCAAAAACCATCTAAATGGAGCATATTAAGATCTCTTCCCAAGAAATAAAATGAAATTATATTATATTAATGCCAACAAATGACCAAATTGGTTGATGAGACTAGGAAGAACAACATTTGGCAACAAGAGTAAGGGCAGCCTAGAGCATTTCCTAAGATGTTCTAAAATCCTAGGTCAATAAGAAAGACTAGAGAGTAAAACAGAACATGGAGGGAACCCAAAAGGGTAATTCTAAAAAGTGAAATAGATAATACTCCTGGAAAAGAAAGCATGCCGGTGACAATGTTGTGCCATGACAGATCCTCCAAAAGGCAGCTAAGAATATGTAGGCCAAGGAAGAGCAACACCCTGGCCAGCAATTGAATCAGAAAATGAGACATCATCATCCACCACTACAAATGTGAATGTGACAAGGTTGAGCCTGATAATGTGTAACATTTCATCTTCCATCAAATTGAAGGAGTGATCCTTATTCCAGTTATATATTGGTTGAGTATCGAAGTGTTGTCTCATGTGGCAATCTGATGTGCCTTGCAGTAGATATGAGATGCCATAGACAGTCATGAAAAAAGGGGCCAACTCATATTATCCAGACAACAAAATAATTATATAGTAAATGTGAAAGATACAAGAATGATTGATATGCAGTTAAGAATACGAACATATATGGTAACTAAGAGAGATGACCATGTTAGAAGCGATGACCTTCTATCATAATTAGTATGTAAATATAATATAATTTAGACACATCACATGCCCTCTTATCTAAGAAGGCTTCATTGTAAAAGCACACGAGGAAACAAAGACAAAAAGATTGTTGATGCCCCACACAATATTGACACATTATAGAAGCATCAATCCATCCTAGGTAGATTTTTATCGAAATTATTTGTTGATAATATTCAAGAATGGAGCTTTTCTTCCTATGACTCCAAGTATGCTTCTGAAAGAAATAATATTGGGATTTTGATTCTTTGGAATGTTAACAAATTGTCATCTTTGTTTGGAATAATGTCAATGTTAGCAAGTTTTTCTGCTCAAAGCAATGACACTCATGATTGGGCTGACGATAAGGGTACTTTGTAAATTGCTTTCTTGATCTCAATTTTAGAACATTTATTATCAACCTTAAGTTGTAATTGATATCTACATCAGAGATTTCAGTTACCGTCTCCTGGAAGCCCATTATCCATCCACTAGGTCAATAGACCTTTAGCCTCGTCCCCTCATTTTTTTTTTCTCCATCCCCTCCTTTTATCTCTTTTTAATACTAATCTTTCTCCCTTCTGGATACTAGTACATTCCTTATTTATTTCTATTCTTTGCCTTTTCACACAAATCTTTTTGTTTGTTAATTGATCTACATTTCAATATTTCATTTTTCATTTTCGGAACCTTATTTAAAATTAAACCCTTAGCTTATTATTATTACTGTTATTATTATTATGAACCTTTTCTTATCATATTCTAGCTTTGATATTTATGTTTATTAGATTAACCTCGTAGTTCTTTATCACTGATTGACAGGTAGAGGAAAAACAAAAAAGATGGGGCAAAAGAATAAGTCATCAATAATGACATTCCCTGGGCATACCTTGATAGTCCCTCTCAAGTGCATCCCCCAAAAAGAGGTTCGGGAGGGATCCTATATCTCTCCTCAAATCACAATATAGAGTTCAAAGCTGGGATAGGGCAAGAAACTAACAATTATCGTGAACTGATGGCTCACCCTACAGTTGGCTCAAGGATATGGTGTTACACAGTTGCAAATTTTGGGGGGTTCTCTACTGGTTATTCAATGGATATGAAAGGAAGCATCACTTATAAATTTCACTTTACAGCCACTTTTTGATGATATCCAACAACAAATGGCAACCTTTTCACACATTTCTTTGTCTCATATATACAGGAAGGGTACAAGGTAGCTGATAGCCTTTCAAAAGAGGCATTGGCGCTGGAGCGGGGTACTTGGACCATCTCCATCTTTCAGGATGGGCATACAAATGACTTCTCTCATGCACCATGGCTGTAAATTTTCTACAGTGGACAGATTCCTAACTCTCATCTTTGCAATGATGTATTTTTGTCTTTTAAAGCCATGAACAATCATATTTTTTTGTTAATACAGCCCACGAATTTGTGATAGTTGACAGTCTTCAGACCCTGCTATTTAAAGATGTAATCTATGTCCTTTGAAGTCAAGGAACAGATTTTCTTTTCCGATTCAGCTCTATGATATAAGGCATGTATGAGCTGTTATGCTCAATCAGGCTACAGAGCACTTTTTTGAATGCCTTGGAGCATATGGCAATGTCATTTTGTTTATTATAAATAAAATTACATATTTTTTCCCTTGGAAACAAACCTCGTAGTTCTCACAATTATTCCTGTACCCTTTCATTTAATCATTAAATTATTTCTTCTTTTAACTTTCACTTCCTTTTCTCATTTATTTCCCTTCTCCCTATCTTCTAACTAATTATTTACTTACTCTTGCTTTATTATCTTATCCCTTAACCTCTTATTTCCATGTCTTTCTCTTCCTTATTAACCCCCTTCCCTTTCTCATATCTCAAGCAAGAAAAGAGAACCATATCCCTTCTAGAGTTGGAGTTGAAAGGCATATCTCAAGCTACATTGCGACCTTGAGAAGAGAATCCCAAGTGTAGGTCATGGTAATCTCAATCCCTCTCCTCAGAAGTGGAAGTGGTAGCCCAAAGAGAGCACTTTTATGCACATTGAAGATCACGATCTCACAAATTTATTGACCGCTAGAAGCAATTACAATAGCCAATTTCAATGGGTATGTCAACAAACCTAAACCTCTCTATGGGGCTTTAGAGACAAATTGAGGCACTCTCCATTTTCTATGATCTTCAACATTTGACAATCAACCTTAGTAAAACTAAGATCGTGATCTTCAATGTGTAGAAAAGTGCTCGCTATGATCACTTCCATTCCCGTGGCATGAAGATCGAGATTACCATGACCTACACTTACTTGGGGATTTGTACATGTGCAAAGCCCTCCACAAGATGCCAATCTTGTGTAACAACTAGAAGTATTTGTCACTATCACCTAGGCAAATACTTCCCTTGTTTTAGTTTAGGAGAGAGGTCCAACACAAGGGAGGCTTCCTTAGTGACCTCAAGGGATCATATCGCAAGATTAGCCAATCCTATGGCCCCCTATCTTGATCACTTAATGAGGTAAGTTAGATCCAGAAAAGTGAGAGAGTTGGAGTTGGTTTACAAGGTAATCGGTTAACCTGTGTGAGACAAGAAACATTTCAATGCATATAATGATGATTACCAAGTCAAATCAATGATTAAACACCTCTAGAACACTAAGTTATCAATAATAATGATTGTTGTTGTAAAATTGCAGCAGTGAACCAGTCTATATCGACAATAAGGAATTTGCAACAGCAATATGAAAAACAACCCAAAAAATAAGCAATTATATCTTAGAATTTAATCTTCATCAAGTAGAACAATATCCAATTGCTAGACAATGATTTTGAGCAAGTTTTGCCACAATATTAAGTAAATATTCAGCAATATGTACAAGCCCTAATGGCTGTAACATTAATTTATGACAGAAGCGAGATTATCCATGATTCTTCAAAGAGTGTAATTGGCTTGCTAATGGTGTCATTAAGCTAAACTACGAGTGAGTTTTGATAGAGACGGTATTATAGCTAATGCTAGGGTTTCAATCATCACTTGCAATCAACAAGGCTGGTGTCGTTTTCTCTTTCCTTGGGAAAATGGGGTCAAGGTAAATGCAATGAAGATTGCTAGAGGCAAGTGAGGGGTGTGAAGATCAAAACTTGGAGCTTTACTATCATAGAACCAAGCCCAAACTTCTTGAAAACAAACCCTAGGGAATATACCCTCGTAGACCCTAGATGTCATTTTCTTCTCTAGCGTCTAGCAACAAGGTCTTAATTGAACTAGGCCAAACCCTAGGGGTATAACAATCTTAATCCCTAGGAATTGAACTAGCTAAGACAAAACCCTAGGGGTTAAACACTCTTAAGCCCTAGACTAAATCTCAAATGCTTCAACAAATTAAGATAAATGAAAGTAGGGAAGGGGATAAACAATCCTAATCCCTCACAAGGTTTCTAGCATACAAGGTAACATGCAACAATTAACCATCTAAAAGAGCATCCACCATAGTACACCATAAACAAGCATAAAACTTGAAGAAGAACACTTATTAGGTCAAGTGTTATGCATGAGGAAACCCTAGCTCAACATTCATCCATCAAACAAGAGAAAAGCATCCAATAATATCCTCCTTCAAAAAGTGTGCACAAGTACTCCAAGCAAATAAAGAGAGAGAGAAAGACTAGTAATGATGATCCCACAAGTGTGAGAACGATGATTTGATAAAGTGAGTGCTACCTCTATTTATATGATGTAACCAAGCGCTAATGTCCACAATAATGAAGTAAAATGGAAATAATCCATGATAGAAGTGGGGTCGACCCCTCAAATAGTGTCTAAAAATGATAATACATGCAAATACACCAGAATAGGGTCACACGTGTGGTGATGTCAAGCCTCCAAAGGGTGAAGAGAGCCTCCCAAGGCCACATGTCATCGTCAAATGGTGCAAGCAACGTGGAAGATCCTCATCAAGTGCCATGCCACATCTCAAAGCCATCAAGTGCCATGCCACATCTCAAAGCCATCAAGTGATGTCTAAAGGCAAATAAGCCCCAACATCATCAACAAACCCTAGCACATGACATCATCATCAAATAGCCCAGCATCCAGTGTGAGGAAGGCTAATGTCGAGGTGGAATGATCATGCATCATCTATCTGAGTGGTGTCTGAGCATAATCAGGTGCAATGTCCTCCATCAAATGTTGAATAATCCATAGGTGCATTGTCCAAGGTGTGGACTTTTTTCCCATCTACCTACCATCATGACCATATCTATCAAATGAGAGCCCATATGTACGTCATCTAACGTCCAGGAAGTGTGAGAGGATGTGTCTGAAGGGGGCCAATCATCAAGTGACCCAACGCTCTGCATCACACATGTTGTATCATGTACAAAATGCACAACGTCATGGGGTGAAAGCACCAAAAAGTCCTCCAAAGACCATGTTAGGTGCACTCAAGTCAGTCGAAGCCATAGAATCAAGTAAAACCAACAATCACGAGCTACAGTAGTCCTATGAAGCATCTAAAGTAAGACATCAAGTAATACAAAAGCCAAATGATCAACTCTCATTGGGTATCTCCTTCAGACTTCACACAAGCCAAAGACTTTATGCAATTTGGCAAGTTTAGGTATGGGAGGGCCATCAAGGGAACCTATTAAGTGTGTCAGTGCCCAAGTAGAGAGATATTTCCCAAAAGAACAAATCAGAGATACATAATGAATATGAGGTGGTCATGGAGTTTACTTCTAGGCATGTGGTCATGTTGACCCCAAAATCTCACCCTAGAGATTTGGATGGTCAAAGGGCTAGTCTATCCTTTCAGGCTGGCATTCAAAGGTTATTCTTGATAGCACAGGACCATCATTCAGAGGTTTTCCAGGCACATTGATTCTTGTTCTAGTCAGTTAGAGGATGGTTTCTTACATGAGTTGAGTTCAGAGCTGGTTTAGTGATTTCTGAGTTATTACAGGATGAGGTTTAAGTTACAGGTTTGAGTATGAGAGATTTGCAACATTATGGAACACTTCTTGCCCATGAGGATCTTATTGACCCCTCACATCAGTTATTTGACAACATATTCTTACTCCTTGTCCAATTCTGCTTACAATGAGTATAAACTTGATGGTATTTGGACAACTTTGCTTTTTGGTGATGAGGTGGCACAGGTGATGATGTGGCAGGGTGAGGTGGCGACCCATGTGGGGCCCACACACTTAAATCTGGGCCTTTTTCCTCCTAAAACTGGGCCCACTAAGTCACCCAACACTTGCTAAATAAAACCGAACAAAGCAAAGAAGTTTCCCTAAGTCATAAAGCATTCTAAAAGCAAGTCAAAAGTCAAACTGGGCGAGTTGTCTGCTTTCTGCTTTTAGCTTTTACCTTTTATCTTTTTCCCTTTCCCAACTTTCCCCTTTTCTTGCTTTAGCTTTTGCTTTCATCTTTCCACTTTTTCCTTTTCCCTTTTCCTTCCCCTCTTTCACTCATGCGACCTAACTTTCCCTTAACCTAGGCGACCTATTTCTCTCCATGAGGTTCACCCTTCCTACCTTTTTTGCCATAACTTCCTCATACCAAACCAGTTTTGACCCATTTCTTCTCTATATAACCCCAGATTTGACCAGATGGCTTGGGAAAGGTTCGCTCAGCCAGTTTTAGTAGGCATTCATGCAGTAACACATGGCAGGTGGACAGATTAATACTTGGGTGAGGAATATTGGCTAGCTTTTTGCCCAGTTTGGAAACATCAAGGCAAATTCTTCATGCATTTAGCTATATATGCAGCATTCTTCCACAGCTGACAGGTTGATCACTCTATTGCAGGAGCATTACTACTCTCTCATTCTATTCTATCTCTCATTCTAACTTCAGATTCTCAGTTTCTTGGAGATCATTGTAACAATTCTTGGTTTTTCTATGTGATGGAGCCATTCCTCTGATTTGACATGAATAAAGAGTCTTATGTGTTGATTTTGGCCTAGATTCTTGTTGTTGCATTGGATTTCTAACTAATTGTAGGTGTTTGAAGCTCATCCTTCACTGGGGGTCGATTTGGCAACTTTTAAGCACTCTTCCTTCTTGATTTACTGTCTTTTTGCATTCTAATGGTTCGCTCTGCTTAGGGTTTTCCACCAAAATTCATCTAAAATCAATTTTTACGCAAGTTTTTGGTTAGGTTATCTAACCCTCATCCCAAAACCATCTTGTGCTTGTTTGATTTGTGTTTTGCAGGTTAAATCTCATCCATCAAGCAACACACCCTAGGGTAGCCTCCATGTGGTTGGCACACACCAGCCCAAAACAATAGGGGTGACATCAATTGTGACTGTAGGATCCACCCCTAAATTAAGCCTAGTTTGATTCCCTCAATCTACAATCGACCAAAATCCTAGGGTGTCAGATTTAGCCTTAACATGTCATTAACATGCAATACAATGTATGGACTTAGCTCCATGAGTGCCTTTGTAGAGGGTGTGCTTGGCGATTGAGTTATCCTTTCCTCGACGTTTTTTGCATTCTGAACCCCTTCTTTTTGCCTCTTTCTTTTACTTTATATGATTTGCAAGTCCCCTTAAAAAGGCTTCAGGCATAGCACTTCCTTTGTTGTCATTTGGGATATATTCAAGTCCTCTTTGATAAATGAATGTGTTTATTCGCATTAGGACTAGGGGTGATCGCCATTAGAGGGGGTAGAGCTCAATTGTGGTTTGATGACTTTTAACTGTCCTTATTATCCCATTTCTTTCTTCTTTCTACCAACTGCAATCTACCTCTGGGCCTTTAGCCCCTTCTTCTCATAAGAGAATGAGGTACGTGCCTTTTTGGTGTACATGTAACCACTTTACCCAAAAGGTGGGAGAACGAAAGGATCAATGATGGAAAGTGGTAAGTATGGTCAGGAATGGTACGTTACCTCTTTCAAGTTTCAAGGAACCACCAATATTATCCCTTTTCCCCAGGAGTGACAACACGGGACTAGGATGCCCAAGATGGCCACCAAGGTGAAACAAGGCAAAAAGCATAACTTATGGCCTGATGGTATCCAACTTTAACCTATGATCATTACTCAAATGCCCAATGCATTAAATATGACACTTTACATGAAACAAGGACTAATGTACCTCATAATGTGTTGGCCACAATCTCCCAACGAGCCTTGTTGATTGCGTGTGATGAGTTGTGATGGCGAGGAAGAGGCATCTGAGGGGTTGTTGGTCTTAACTCTGTGGACATGTTGATCATCATGATCGTCAAGATCATTGTCTTCATTGCGGACCATGAGACATGATCTCCTCTAGTTACCCCTAGGTGAGAGGGGGTAACAGTCACGATGTAGCCTGAGACATGATTTTCAACTCCAACTCTAGAAGGGATATGGTTCTTTTTCCTTGCTTGAGATACAATGTTTTCAACTTTACTTGCAAGATATCTCATCCAAGATGCACCTCTTGAACACGATCAACAAACCCACTACCCTTTATGGCTCTGACATCTAGAAACCTAGTTTGCTAAGCACTGACTAGGCTCCTTGCTCCATGTGTTATGATCTTCAGGTGACTCGGCTTTGGGACAAGAGCACTACCCATTCCTAGCACTCTGCTCCTCGGAGGAGATTGCTTCTACTTCTGTAGGCCCCCCTAAATAAAGATGATGTTAGTTCTTTGCAACTTCTTTGCTCCTCCAAACTATCGACATTTCTATTGAATGTCGTCCCCCTTTCAAGTATTCCCTTGATGCACCCGATCACCTCCTGCACTCAAAATAGGATTTGAACAAGGTGATGAGAAAGGAAATTTACAAACAAAACATACATGTCACCTGGATTGCCCCTCCCAAGGACCTCAAGGTCCTAAAATGGCTCTCTATTTTGAGCACTTCCTGCAATCGAGGGATGGCCTTATCATCAAGCCTAAGTACTCATAAGCACTAGATCCACATCCTCAAGATTCCTCTCAACCAAATAAATGCTTGTTGGCATCAACCCCGAGTTGAGACAAACCACCACATTCTAAGGCTTGAGAGGGAAAATGACATCAAAATTCAAATCAAAGGACCACCTTATCTTTCAATGTCTGGTATACTACGAGAATTGGGGGAGGTTCCATTGCCTCTATAGAGAGTCATGAGATCCTTTGCTACTTTCTTCAGGCACCTGTGCCAAAGGTGTTTATCTTTGTTTATGAGGGAGGTATTAGATCTAAAAAGACAAATTCTATTGCTATCCTAATTAACAATTACAGTGTACCATTTTATCTTTAATAGATTGTCTTTTCTCCTTCAGTCCACTTCGTATAACCATTGTCAAGTGTCATACAGACTTGAAGAAACTGCTATAAGGTTCATTATAATAGTTAACAGGTATTGTGCATCTTCTCAGCAACCCAATGCACATCTTAGTAGTCTTGACATAAATATAGAAACCTGCAACCAGTAAACAAGTTACTGGACAAATTATCAGAAAATAGTGTGGTCATAATAATCACTGATTTAACTTTCCCAGGCAGTACCTCACACAGAAGATAGAGCATTTTAGCCATACTACTACCTATTTTGAATTCAATGTTTCAATTTGTATACATATTCTACAGCTCACCAAATCATCTTTATCTAGTACCAACTTACATTTATTGTCATATTGATATAATTGGCTATTAATAATGATGATGATTATCGTCCACTAAAACCAACTTTGATTTATCCAACCTTAAGAAAATTGATGATTAATTGATTTGCTTTAGCATTTTGTTTCTATGATTGAAAAGAATGAAGGGGAGTTAACAAGTTATGAAGATCATTAGTGCTACAAATATCATTACATGGCTCAAGTGGAGTTTGGAGAATTGGATGGTTACAATAGGCATTAACATTATGCAATGCTTGATCTCACAGAGTTATATTCCATTACCTGTTTTCCAATATAAAAGACGCCAATAATTTCTTGTATTATACAGTTATTTTAGCTATGCAACTTCGTGTCATAACTACTTTCCCTTATCATCGTATCAATCCCCTGAAGAATGTAAAGAAAACACCAAACACAAATGGGCAAAAGCTATGCTGCTCTTGGAAGGAAGAATTTCCAAACACACAACCTACAATGCCCTATGGACAAAGCAGAAAGGGCTCGAGGACAAATAAAAATATATGAAAATAGTGGTTGGCCCGACAACCTTATAATCACAGACAGGCCATCCACCAACTCTACTACTTGAAGTTGTTTTTATAAAAATAAGCCAGCAACTTTATACTAACAACATAGGCTATCCAGCAACTCTGCTACTTAAATTCTTCTTATAGAAGTGAATCAAAATGCTCTCATACAAATTTGTAAAATACTCCACAATACAAAATGTCAAATAAGAGTATGTCGGGAATCTAAAAAAATTATGATAATAACAATTAGACAAACAAACTTATAATCAGAAAAAGACCATCCACCAACTCCACTACTTGAGTAAATCCAGCAACCTCATAATCACAACATATGCTGTGCACCAACTCTGCCACTTAACATTGTTCTCAAAGTGAACAAAAATCCTCTTATACAAATTTGTACAATACAAAATGGCAAATAAGAGTATGTTGGCAAATCTATAACACATTGTGGAACACTGTTTGAGGATTTTATCAACATTTTACACCACAATTATATTTTATGAATGGTGAATGCTACAAGTGTTTGGCCACCATTGAAAAAGGAGCGAGTCATAGCTCCAGGAAACACCAATGTTTAATAGAAAAGGTTCGTTGTATGAAGACACCAATTAGATTAACCAGCAAAGAGATTGGCAGATTTGTTTTGAAATTCTAGTTGGATTTTCTGGACATTCAAACCAGTAAAAAAATGTCATTTGTGACAAGGCTTCACCTAGGCTTGTCCAGTTTTGCCACTTCTAATTGAACACAAGCCCATCCAACTACATCGTTTCTAAAATCCCACTCTTCCAATAGTAATAACTTAACTATCATTACTTTGTGGGGCATGATATATTCAAGCAATCATGTTTACAAAATGGACTATAGCTTTCTAATCTCATACATATCAATAAATACTATTCCTGGGTGCCCATTGTTAGCTTAATCACATGCACACCGATCCCCACAAAACAACATCAAGGTAACCCAATCCAATCATGTAATACGTTGCCAAAAATTCAATGCCAAAAACTCAAAGATATTCTAGCATTTCCACTCATAAATGCAACTCCTAATCCATTCAGAAAATGTCTCAATAATTCGATGAGAAAGGACTGGAGACTAATCTTGGTTCAGATGAATGCTAAGTTACTGGAAACCTCTAGGAAAAGAGGGGGATATGCCATTCCCATTTCCGAAACTGAAACAGAGCGGATACAGCTTGGAAACAACATTAAAATGTTTCCAGGCCATATCCCAAAAACCGAAATGTTTCCAAGCTGTATCCAAGCCATTTCCAGCCGATTCAGCGTTATCCTGAAACCTTTCCTAATTTTCATTTCCCAATTTTCTTAGATGCTTCTGCTGCAACAAGGCGATTTTCCAGCCACAGAAAGTGATTTTTTAACATGAAAAAAACAAATAAATAACCTTAAATCCAAACTATGAAACCCTAACCCTAAATTGTGTTGATGATTGCAGC
>ML818737.1:124567-144425 GCA_009831015.1 Picea engelmannii | reverse complement strand
AACCACTTGAGTTGTGGTGTTTTTCTAGTCAAGGGATTGGGTTGAGGGGGAGTAAAGTCCATTTGTGAGTCATAGGAAGTAGGGAAAGGGAAGAGAGTTGAGGTAGAAACCTCTTTAAAAGAGACATGGTTTTGATTGTTGACTAGGTAATGACCATTGGTTTAGGTTGAGGGGCCACCCTTTAGATGAGGAGGGAAATAAGTGTTAAGATGGGTAGAGAGGTTTGGTTACTTCAAGTTTTGAGCTTGGGTTTGTTAAAGGGGTTGGTCATGGTGTTGGATGCGAGGACCTTGTGAGAAGTTGAGGCCCTAGGAAAAATCAAGTTTGATAACTTGAAGTTGTGTTGAGTGTTGTACATTAGGGATGACATGGTTAACAATGTAACTAGATATGTCAATGGTACTAAGATGGACTGTTTACATGGTGGAAAGTTAAAGGTCTAGGGAAGGAACTACTTCAGGAAGTAGTTTTGTGCAAGGTTGAAGAGGTGGAAGGGTAACTCTTTCACTTGGGGACAAAGGAAAGAGAGAGAGAGAACCTTCCCTATGAGGGAGGTTAATAGTCAAAATGTAAAGGTAACCCTTTGCTTGAAGAAGGAAAGGGTTGAAAATAACTCCCTAGTGTCACTACCAAATCAAGTTTTTCCAAGTTAAGAACACTCAGTTGGTTTGGAGTTACCACTTGATGATTGGGAGAAAACTGGGAAGTGAAGAGACAAGAAGGAAAATAAGGAAGAGGGGATAGGCCACTAAGATAATTAAAATTTTAATGTTTGTTAATGAACTACAATTGGGTATTTATGGATGGAATGCACGTTGATTAGATTCATTAGCAACAACAAATAAACTAACTAGAGAGTTAGCAAAGAAAAGAAGATAAATTGAGGTTTATTAAACGACGTTGTCTAGTTGTTCTACGAAATGGCTTTTTTCGTCGGAATACGACGATATAGATTTACGCGAATCACTATTTTTTGTTGTTCAAAATCCATTTATGAATGTAGAAATGGATTCATCATGCTGAAAAACCCCCGGGGCACTTAGATTATACATAAAAAATAACTCAAATATACGAATCTAACAATTTCTCGCCGGATTTTTGACAAATGTCCCTGGAAAAAATCAGCATTTCATAGAACGTTTAGCCTACAACTTTATTAAACTTTTTCTGTTAGTTTTATATTTAATCCATAAAGTGAAAAATGCGTACAGTACAAAAACCATTACTTATCCATGTCTTCTCCAACCTAATGCCATATCTAAATTAGAAGTGGGATATTATCAAATAGATTCTTGGGATGTAAATTTCCATTCCCATCTTTGAGGACAATCGTAATTGACTCATCTTTTTACTTATGGTTTATTTCCCTACTACCTTGAGATTGTATTTATAGTTGGTTCTCTACTATACATAGGTTTTTTCTAGCTCTAGGTTTTGTTTTATAGTCTTGGGAGATGACTTTTACACTCCCCTCATTGCCCATTTTGGCAAGTTGTACTTACTACTCCCATTGATCTATTTTGGTCATTAGTGGACATTAATATAATTTTATTTCATTTCTTTGAAGCTAAGGATGATATCTCCATGGTCTTTGATCGCTAACCAAGTATGCTCATTTCATCCCTTTAAATACCAGGTTTACAACTTCCAAAATTGTTGATTTATTCTACAAGTATGTTTATAAGCTCCATGGACCGCCCCACCACATAATTAGTCACTAGTCACTTTTAGCAAGAGTTTTTCAATGTATAACAATGGTCACTTTAAATATGAGTATTGCTTATCACCTTCGAATTGATGCGCAAATGAAGGTAGCCAATAATTCCTAAAGGGGTATCTTTAGATGTATAATGTACAAGGGGGATAATAAAATTAAATGGAGGAGGTTATCACATCTAGTTGACTATAGGTATCATATCACATATCAATTTTCCACCAAAAGGATCATCTTTGAGCATTAAGTGGTTATGTGCTTTCATCAACTAGGGACCAGGTCATCCAAAATGTTAAAGTTTCTACAACAATTGGCACTCTTCAAGAAATTCAGAACATCTTCAGCATATTGAAGGGAAAATTGATCCATGTGGATATCGGTGACCACCCACCTATTCCAACTGACTCAAAACAATCTTCTGGCAAATTACTATTTTTAGCAGTTTTTCGGTTCCTAAACTTCTGGGGCCATTTGAGGGCTTAAATGAAGTTTTTTTTCAGGATAGAGCACCTCAATGATAGTTGAAGTCTCTGATTGAGCCCCCAAAATGAATCTCCTCAACGATACCTTTCCAACGAGCTACCATGCACCCCAAACGTAGATCGTATACAAAAGTTACACCCAAGGGAAGTTGATACACCAAACTACCCAAAACGTTGATACACCAAAATACCCAAAACGAGGTCCACAAAAATGTTGGATTTTCATCTTTCGGGGTTAGGATTTTGGATTTTATTCATGATAAAAAGGCCTTTAGAGCCTCATTGTAAAATCATCTTCTTGCGAATGTGAGTAGTTGTCACATCTCTTCTCAGAGATAAGTTGCCACCATTCTAGCGAGTCTTTCATTATGTATTTCTACAGTTTTGTACATTTCGCTCATTAATAGAAATTGTGTATTATTGTATCTCTGTGTTTATGGTTGCATCTCTGATATATTTCTTATTATATTATTGGATATCTGAGATATCTCTATGCATTTCTTTATTATATCTCCGCTCTCATTTCGTGAAGAAAATAATCAGGATAAAAAATTGACCATGTAAGTAAATAGGATGAAGGAAGATGTCAACCAACAACATTTAAAATGACACATTGAAATTGTAGATATGGTCTCTATGCCATTGAAACCCTACAAAAAAACAACTCTTTGACAACGTGGTGAGAACAAGAATTATATGACCACTATAGAATGTAAGCAAAAGTGGGTGATGTGGCTCATGCATTGGACATTCCTAACAAGGGAAGAGTCCATGGTATCTTTCATGTCTCGAGTTTCAAGAAGAGACTAGGTATATAGGTTGTTACTCAAACAAATATTCCTCTTACTAGTGAAGAGGGAAAGTTGATACTAGAACAATAGGGAATCATTAAGGTGAAGGTGAAAAATATTTGCAATAAGCAAATCTTTGAGTACAAAATCAAGTGGAAAGGTCTTTTGACAGAACATGCCACTTGGGAGTTTGAAGCATTTCAACAATTTATATAAATTTGTGAATGTTGTAAAGAAAACACCCTTTTGGATGACCATTGACTAATAAAAAACACCTTTTCTGTTTTCATGCTTTAGACATAATAGTGACTTAAATATAGCTTGCTAACATGGTACTTTTTGAGTAAATTTTTTTAGGGTTTAATTCTTTCCTACTATTGTTGCATTGAATTAATCATAAAAAGTGGATCCATACTTTCTTTTCCACCTTGAAAATCACTCAAGAGGCAAAAGTCAATTTCTACTATCTATTTTTGGTAATTTGATGTTTCTTTAGATTCAAAGGCCTATTTTTGCATTTTTTTAGCAATTAAATTGCATATTTTGGTCTTCTTTTTTCCAAGAAAAACCTCATAGAAAAATCCAAGGGATGCACTTCCCCACATTTGTGGATGGCATCACTGGTAAAATTGTCATTGTAGACTGGTATGCCTCACTTAGGGGATTCAAACTAGAGACCTACTGGCACATAATCAATGAAATGCCCAACAACATTGGCAACAAATGGTTGATATAACCCCTCAAACAACATATTTTGGACATTTATTGTGGTGGTTTTAGCACACTTTTCCACTCTTCAATCAGATTTGATAATTAAAAATCATTGATGGAAAAATGGCTAATTCAAGGAGAGAATGCCCCAAATTGTCATGAGAAAACCTCCTCTCTGTTTGATTTAGTGCATGGAAACCTCAGGGGGGAGTCCCTAGGTACCGAGTTGTTGATCTTGGATTTGATTTTCTACAAAAACGCACAAAAAAACAACAAAAATGCTTTGGAAAGCATGTAAACACTCCACCAAAGCGTTAGAAAAATATATTAAAATTTTACTTGGAAGGATCCTGCAGGGTTAGTGTGAGAGAGATGAAAGAAAAGAAGAGAATAATTAAGGAAAGAAAATCAATTGAAAGATTGAAATCAATCACAACAATAGGTTATGAACTACTAATCAATGGACAAAATTAAGAACATAATACCGACAAGAAGTAAAGTTTGACAAAAACACAACACTTCTTTATTAAAGACTTGCCAAAGGGTTAATTGAACTACAATAGACAAGTCCAAAACCCATACAATGATTATCCTTGCTAAAAGAAAGAGTAGCTAGTCTAGAAGAGAGAGAGAGAGAGAGAGAGAGAGAGAGAGAGAGAGCATGTTGTTGTTGCAAAAATATGACCATAAACATGTAACCAAACCGCCAATATATAGTGAATGAGGGCACACCTTTCCATAAGAAACCATGGGCACATGAGAGATGGAGTACGAATGCGGAAAACACACGAGTGAAGTAAGTAGGAGTGAAGAAGAGTAAACAATGAGCATTGGAGGATAAACACATGAAGTAATGTGCATGTGTGAGGGAGATAGGGAGTTAACATATGTGAAGGTTGAGTTATGAAAGGGAGGAAGGTGTGTTAAGTGAAGAAAAGTGAAGAATATGCCCTAGATTTTAGGGATTTAGTGTTTAAGAGGAATTAAAGGGATTTTTATGGAATTAATTGCATGGAAAGTGAGTTAATGACAAGTGAGAGGAAATTAAGTGAGTGATTTAAGCCTTGATTGGCTCAAGCTCTAAATTTTAGGGATTTAACATTTAATAGGAATTAAAAGGGATTTTTATGGAATTAATTGCATGTAAAGTGAGCTAATGATGAGTGAGAGGAAATTAAGTGAGTGATTTAAGCCTTGATTGTCTCAATCTCATCCATGAGACTGCCACCTCATCCACACACCCTCTTTTGGTTTATTAATTCTCTTTCTAATGCTTTTACCTTGGAAATTGTTCCCTTCACTAATTATGCCACCCAACTGCCACATGTCACTGCATCATTGCCAAATGTTGGAATCTGACCCTGCCACTTGTCACCTATGGAGCCAACCACCCTTGCTATAAATAGAAATTGCTAAAAATAGGGTCTGGCTCCTAAGAGATAGGAATCTGTAAAAAATGTCCAAGATAACTAGGAAAACACTGCCATGTGTTATGTCTGAAAATAGATATTGCTAAAAATATGATCTCGTCATTTGTCAATGATATTATACTCATCGGATTTGATTTTCCATGAGGATTCCAAATACACAATCATAATTGACATGCGAGCCCTAGTGCTCCACCTGCTAAAAATAGAAAATGCTAACAAGTGATCCAGGAAAAGGTCCAAAAGATTCAGAATGTCTCAGGGATCAATACTATATGCTAAGAATCTTGATCTGAGGCCTAGAGCTCAACCTCCTAAAAATAGAAAGTACTTGCATGATCCTTGAAAAAAATGCCATCAGGCTCAATATCATGCAAGAACCAACCATGTATGCTCAAAAATTTCAAATGAATCTATGGTCACTATCTCCTGAAAAGTAGGGTCACCTTCTATATACATAAATCTCTCTCAAATCCATGGGAAACTAAACTAACTCCAACTCTAAAGCAAAAAACAACCATAACACCAATCCTGTACCTGGCTCTAATGGGAATCAACCTCTGGCTCACACAAGTACTAAGCTCTGGGAAAATATTTGAATGCAACCTAAATAGTGTATGATGTCTCTTAACCCTTTGGGTATCCATGGGTGAAAATCCAAGGGTTAACAATGGTGGCTCAAGGGGACAGGATCCCCCTGCGGGATGTTGAGAACCACAAGAATCTTTGTGTCTGAAAACTGAAATTGATACTTTATGAGAAATGAAGGAAAGTACCAAACAAACCTTTGTAACTGTGTTGAAGAAGACCAAGAAGATCTTATAAGATGACTTGTGATACCACAACCTGTCCAGTTGGAAATGGATTCAAATCAATATCAACGTCCCATTGAAACACTAAAACACAAGGGGTCTCATCGAAATTCGCTACCTACTACCACCCAATATGTACACTCCTACCTACGGTAAATGTGTTGATGTCAACACACGGGAGATAGTTACTTAGTCAGATGTTAATAATGTAAACACCACCAATAATGACAATGGGTCCTAAGGTACGGGCATAACCTGTCACTATGAAAGATGTTTTGAATTCGAACAATGACAAGGATCATCCAATCAAGGCCCAATGATACTCAACTTTGTCGAATGCGAGATAACCACCAATGAGGCTAATGGATACCAAAGCGCTCTACTTTTGGATCATTTGTAGATAATGTGTCGGAGTCGATACATGATGACCTGCTGAAAATGAAGCGCAATGATATCTCTCTTCCCTCAGTGCAAAGTGATAACTTAAGAAGATATAAGATGAAAAACAAATAGGTACCACATCCCTATTTTCGGATGAGTGGGACAACTAACTCAAAGAAGAAGGCTCAATGATAAGGAATGAAGAGGCAAGACATCAGATGACTCAAAACTCTCATATATCTCTTAAAACTACACATCCTAAAAGATCAATGCTTTGGGAACATGAACAAACATGACCCCCATCTAGGCTCACTCTAATGATAGACACAAAGGCTCAACATATGAAAGATAAGACACTCAAAATTTGACCCAAGAATAGCAATACTGGACAACCACTAAACTATGAAAGGAAAGAAAACACAAGACATGACCACATGCTCATATAGTTTGCAAAAATCAGTGACACTTTAAGCAAAGGCTAGAAAGTAAATAACTGAATGAAAGATACTACAAAGACAAGGTAAATTGTTGTCCTAAAATCAACAAGAAGGAAAAACTGAAAATATACGCGAAAAGGAAAGACAACTACCCCTAAAACCAAAATTTTTACCTCAAGTTGCCATGATCAAGTCATCATACTCAAAGGACCAATGTAACCATGAAGCCAAATGATCAATCTGACGGGAAAGATCAATAAAGTAAACCTTCTAGGGAGACCAATCGTGAAATCTCATATGACCCAATGTTGGCTTGATGAACTTGCTAGTGAAGGAATAATTGGAGGGTGTTGGTTGACTTAAGGATGGTTGGGATTTAGAATATGGTATTTCAACAGTAATAAGCATGAATGCATGAGAGCCGAAAATATTGGAAACTACTTGCTGAAATATCTCCATCATCCTGAGCTCAACTAGGTCATGATGAACCATGATATCCAAGCACTGTTCAGTCACAGGATCCTGAAGAGAAACCTGTGGATGCAAGATCATAGGAAAAATATAAGTTCCATCATCCTCTGGTTGAACCAAAAGTGGCTCCTCCTGCTGTAATGGTATCTGATCAAGTTGTTCCTGGACCACTACTAGGATGGGAATGGATGAAATCTCCTTCTAATTCATTTCTACTTGGTTAACTTGTGGTTCCTCCTCTTGAAATATTTCATCATCACTAATGGGAGGAACCAATGAACACTCTTGAGTATTCAAATATTCACCTTCATCTCTATGGAACTATGCATATGGCTCAAGTGGTGCAACTTTTGGTTCTTGATCATCTAAGCCTGAGGGACCATCATCTTGCTCATTTATGGGAACCTGACATAGTGCAAGTTGTGGTTTATGTTTAGTAACAAGGACTTCCAACACTGCTGTAACAACTGGTAGTTGAAAGTCATGGATCGAAATGAAGTTGTAGGCTGTAATAAAATGTATTTCTAACTTAATAGTAGCAGCCTGGGCCTCCTCCAGAGTTTGAGGTTCCTTACTCCTGAGAAAGATACCAAAAATACCATCAAACGCCTCAAGATTAAAATTTAAATCATAAGCAGTATTAGGCCTCACAATAGTAGGTATTTTATAATAAGTTTTAGAAAAACAAGCATTAAAATCAGTGATAGTCTCATCCTCATTCTTTTTAATATGATCAAAATCATTGATTAAGGAAAAAATGTCTTGTTTATCCGCCCATCATTCAATGAATTCTCTTGGAATGAATACCATCCATCAATGGAGGCATCAGGAAGGGATTTGTACCATGTTCGTGCCTCCCCCTCGAGGGTCGACAAAAACATCCTCATCGCCACATCTTCATGTTCCACCTTGGAATCATCTAGCAACTTTGAAAAAACAGCCAAGTGATCCTCAATTAATTCTCCAAACCTCCTTGCAAACAAAGATAAGCATTTGGAATATTTCTCGTATGCAGGTAAGTCACAAGGATAGTTTGGAAATGCAACAAAACTTAGTAGGTCAAAAGAAGAGAATATCCACCTTCTTGGTGGCCTCACAGCTACAACCATATTGTTAATATGATATAGAAACAAGCTCAACTGCTACCCTACTACTGGATTGAGATGAAAATAAAATAAAAGATGAAGATGTTGAAGTTACACTCACCATAGTGCTCGTCGAAAAGAACTTACCAAAGAACTTTGTACTCTTACCAACTTCGAGAGGAGTTCCTGGTGAAAGAGTAGTCTTGTTCTGGGAAGAGATGTTTAGATTTTGTTCAATCTTGGAACTAGACCTTGTGAGAGAATCAAAACCGAAATATCTTCTTGTGTAAGTCCCTTGTGGAGTCATCCATGTATCTCGTGGAGTTGTCAGGTGAGTAAAAGAAAGTATAGCAATAAAAATAAAACTCACTAATGTTTTGTTACCAAGGCTTGCGCTGCTCGACAACGACGCCAATTTGTTAGCACACTTTTCCACCATCCAATCAGATCTGATAATTATCGACCGAAAAATGGCTAATTCATGGAGAGAATGCCCCAAATTGTCACAAGAAAACCTCCTCTCCATTCAGGTTGGTGCATGCCAACCTCGGGGGGGACTCCCTAGGTATCGGGTCGCTGATCTTGGATCTCGTTTTCTACAAAAACGCACAAAAAACAACAACAAAAATGATTTGGATAATGTGTAAACACTCTGCCAAAGTGTTAGGAAAAGATAGTAAAATTGTACTTGGAAGGATCCTACAGGGTTAGGGTGAGAGAGATGAAAGAAAAGAAGAGAAGAATTAAGGAAAGAAAACAAATTGAAAGACTGAAATTAGTCACGACAATAGGCTATGAACTACTAATTAATGGAGAAAGGTAAGAACATAATACCAACAAGAAGGAAAGTTCGACAAAAGCACAACACTTCTTTATTAAAGTCTTGCCAAAGGGTTGACTATGCCACAATAGACAAGTCCAAATATGGTACAATGATTATCCTTTCTCAAAGAAAGAGTAGCTAGTCTAGAAGAGAATGTGTGTGTGTGTGTGTGTGTGAGAGAGAGAGAGAGAGAGAGAGAGAGAGAGAGTATGTTGCTAATGCAAAAATATGACCATAAAATGTGACAAATCCTCCAGTATATAGTGAATGAGGGTGCACCTTTCCATAAGAAACCATGGCTGCATGAGAGATGGAATAGGAATGGGGAAAATGCACGAGTGAGGAAAGTAGGAGTGAATAACAATAAACAATGTGCATGGGAGGATAAACACATGAGTTAATGTGCATGTGTGAGGGAGATAGGGATTTAACATATGTTAAGATTGAGTTATGAAAGGGAGGAAGGCGTATTAAGTGAAGAGAAGTGAAGAATATTCCCTAAATTTTAGGGATTTAGCGTTTAATAGGAATTCAAAGGGATTTTTATTGAATTAATTGCATGGAAAGTGAGTCAATGACGAGTGGGAGGAAATTAAGTGAGTGATTTAAACTTTATTGGCTCAAGCCCTAAATTTTAGGGATTTAGTGTTTAAGATGAATTAAAAGGGATTTTTATGGAATTAATTGCATGGAAAGTGAGTTAATGATGAGTGAGAGGAAATTAAGTGAGTGATTTAAGCGTTGATTGGCTCAATCACATCCATGAGATTGCCACCTCATCCACACACCCTCTTTTGCTTTATTAATTCTATTTTTAATGCTTTTACCTTGGAAAGTGCGCCCTTCACTAATTATGCCACCTAACTATCACATGCCACTGCATCACTTCTAAATGTTGGAATTTGACCCTACCACTTGTCACCTCTAGAGCCGACCATCATTGCTATAAATAAAAACTGCTAAAAATAGGGTTTGGCTCCTAAAGAATAGGAAACTCTAAAAAATGTCTAGGATGACTAGGAAAACATCACCATGTGTCATATGTCTAAATATAGATACTACTAAAAATGGAATCTCACCGCATGTCAATGATATCATATTCAATGGATTCGATTTTCCATGAGGATTCCAAATACACAATCATAATTGACATGCGAGCCCTAGTGCTACACCTGCTAAAAATAGAAAATGATGAAAATTCATCCCAGAAAAGGTCCAAAAGATTCAGAATGTCTCAAGGATCAATATTGTACACTCATAATCCTAATATGAGGCCTATAGCTCAACCTGCTAAAAATAGAAATTTCTTACATGATCCCCGAAAAAATTCCAATGGGATCAGTATCATGCAAGGACCAACCCTGTATGCTCAAAAATGTAAAATGAATCTCTGGTCACTGTCTCCTAAAAGGTAGGGTCACCTGCTATATATATAAATCTCTCTCAAATCCATAGGAAACTAAGCTAACTCCAACTCTGAAGCAAAAAAAAAACCATAACACCAATCCTGTAACAACATATTGTGAGAGTGCAAAGGATACTTAAGAAACTAAAGGGGATGAATAGTGTAATGTGTTGAGAACCAAGAATAAGGATGGAAAATAATGTTAATGATACAATACATATATTTATACATGAGATTTCAATTACATTTGGTTAGGCAAGTGCCAATTTCTTGTTGATATATTATATTCATCATTAAGTATTCCTAGTTGGATGTTGGATCCTAAGTTGGGTTGGATTGTTGAACCTACAAAAACTCATTAGATGAGTGTGTCACGTTGTTGGAGGTTGAAACTATGAGCATTAACTATCAAAAGCCTTTTGTTAGGTGCTTGCACCAGGTAGTTGAGTCAAATGCTCAAGTGTTGGAGGTGCCAATTAGAAAGTGTTATTTAATGTTGAGCTATATATTGGATGTTGAAGGTGTTCTGGTATGAGTTGACATAAAATTATGTCAACTAAGAATTTCTGACTGTCATTTTGATCATTAGTACCCCTTGGAGAGTAGTTGTTCCCATTGTTTAATCATCATAAATTTGCAGAAACTGTCTTGATTTGGTTGGGGATGTACGACATATATTGATGTGTATATTGTTCAACCTTAACAATTTTGAACATATGTATGTTGGATTGACATATATACTCGATATGTCAATGTGTGATGGCATCGATTGAAGTAGAATTAAGTGTTTTGGTATGATTCTACCAACTATGAGATTGTTAGAGGCTTGAGAAGAAGTGGAGCATATGTCTTGAGCAGTTTGACATTGAATACTAGATGCATTCTAAATTAAGTTGGTGAGTTATAATGAATGCATTCTCTCTTGTTGCTCAAACAATTGTATGGGATCCATATTGACATGGTTTGATTTTCCAATGCAGTCTGATTTTTCTTTCTGAAGCTATAGGTAGATCCTCTCTTCAACTTTGAATTGACAAGGGTTGTGATGTATGCCATGTTGATATTTCTGTTAGATTTTGGTAGCTCGGAGGTACTTCTACATTGGAGGCACCCAACATGTAGAAGTGACCTAACATATTTCTCTCTAGTGACTTTATGAAGTGTTTTCATAAAGTGACATTATAAAGTAATTTTATAAAATCAAGTTGAGCCTTTTAATATTTAATGGGTAAAAGTGAATTTATGAAAAGTGGGTCACTTAAGTGACTTAAGTGAACTCAACGAAACATTAATTCATGACCATTGATCTCAAGGGAAGGTGAAGAGTCACTTAAGGGAGACCAAGGTTTAGAGGAGTTACTCATTAATGAGTAATAAAAGGAACAGTAGAGGAGAGATGGGAACACCTTTTGGGAGGAGAGGTTGAGAGGAATGTGAAGAGTCACTCACATTCCAAGAGAATTCGAAGAGAGGGTTGAATTGAAGGAGAAAGGACAAGGACATCAAGAGAAGGGGTGGACTTTCCAATAGGGGGAGAGCGCATGCACCCCAAGACAAGTGCAACATTGAATGTTGGTCCGTACAATTGAGAAAGGAGTAGAACAATATGGATTTGAAGAGGGTGGTACAACTATGAATGCATAGAAATCGAGGCTGCAAATGGCATAGATTTCTAGGCATTGAGATTGTTGAGTTTTGGTCCATAAGAGTGTTGTTACTGTGTATGAATGTTGAGGAATTTCTGTTGATATTGAAGACCGTACAATAGAGACTATATTTTTTATTATTGGCACATTTTTTGAGGTAGTTTTTTGTTGTTGATAATGTGGGTGTTTAGCACAAAAATATATGTTTTGTGGGAATAGTTTGTAAGTTCAACACTGCAATTAATGTTGTAGAAGACTGTTGTTGTAAACTCAAAATTTCTCTTGTGAAGCTCAATAAAGAAGACTCTCTTGGAATGGTTTTCCCATGTTGAGTTTTTCTAGGGGAATTGCCCAGAAATTCAATGTGTCAAATGTGGTGAATGTGTTGTTGTTCATTTATATTTCCACTGCTATATTTTCATATTTCTTAGTCTCTTGTATTTTTTCTCATAGTTACAGTAAATGCATGAGGTTCCATTAATTTATTGTTGAATAACTACAGGAAGATGAAATCTTGTGTTGGCTAAGTGTTTGAGATCAATTTTTAACATGGTATCAGAGTAGGAGCTCTAAGGTTCAACATACAAGATATTTGAAACTTGATTTTCAATGAGTGCAGAGGGGTTTTGCTTGGAAGAAGGAAGGGAAAACGAAAGTCTCTTGGTGATATGCCAAGAGGAAGGGACTCTTAGTGAGATGCCAAGGTTGAGATCTTTGGTGAGATGCCAAGATTAGGATCTTTGGTGAGATTCCAAGATCAAGGCTTGGATCAAGAAGGACTTTGATTCAAGGTGGTCTTAGATAGGTGGAGAAGGACTTCCATATAGAGATCATGTAGAAGAGAAAGCAGAGGCAGCCTGAGGTTGGATTCAGAGGGAGTTTGGAGCTGAGTTCCAGAGGGATTCTGGAGTTTGGATTCAGTGGGTTGTTGGAGCTTGAGTCAGACAGTATTGAGGCTTCAGAGAAAGGACACTGGATGGATAGGTCTTCAAATCAGATATCAACATAGGTAGCTGGAGATGCTTTGAGTTTAGAGGGAGCGAAGGTTTCTAGTGCAATGGGAGCGACTACAACAACATAGGACATGATGAGATTGGAGGTAGATTCTGGTGGAGGTACCAGAAGTACCTCCCTCGCTAAGAGGGAGTGTTAGATTTTGGTAGCTTGGAGGAGCTTCTACATTGGAGATGCCCAACATGTAGAAGTGACTGAGCATATTTCTCTCTAGTGACTTTATGAAGTATTTTCATAAAGTGACTTTATAAAGTGATTTTATAAAGTCAAGTTGAGCCTTTTACTATTTAATGGGTATAAGTGACTTTATGAAAAGTGGATGAATTAAGTGATTTAAGTAAACTTAATGAAAGATTAAGTCATGGTCGTTGATCTCAAGGGAAGGTGAAGAGTCACTCAAGGGAGACCAAGGGTTAGAGGAGTTACTCATTAGTGAGTAATAAAAGGAACACTAGAGGAGATATGGGACACACCTTTTGGGAGGAGAGGTTGAGAGGAATGTGAAGAGTCACTCACATTCCAAGAGAATTCCAAGAGAGTGTTGAGCTGAAGGAGAAAGGAGAAGGAAAAAAAGAGAAGGGGTACACTTTCCAAGAGGGAGGGAGGGCATGCACCCCAAGACAAGTAAAACATTGAATGTTGGTTTGTACAACTGAGAAAGGAGCACTTCAATACAGATTTGACAAGGGTCGTACAGCTGTGAATACACATAAATTGAGGTTGCAGATGGCAGATATTTCTAGGCACTGAGGTTGCTGAGTTTTGGTCCATAAGAGTGCTATTACTGTGTATGAATGCTGAGGAATTTTTGTTGATGTTGAAGACCATACAATAGAGACTATACTATTGATTATTGGCACAATTTTTGAGGTAGATTTCTGTTGCTGATAATGTGAGTTTTTAGCACAGAAATATATGTGTTTGTGGGTGCAATTTGTAAGTTCAGCACCATAATTAATGTTGTAGAAGATTGTTGTTGTAAACTCATAAATTCTCCTGGAATCTCAATAAAGAAGACTCTCTTGGACTGGTTTTCCCATGTTGGGGTTTGTTTAGGGGCATTGTCTAGAAATTCAATCTGTCAAATGTGGTGAATGTGTTGTTGTTCATTTATATTTTCCCTGCTATATTTTCATATTGCTTATTCTCTTGTATTTCTGCTCATAGTTACAAAAAATGCATGAGGATCCATTTCTTTATTGTTGAATAACTATAGGAAGCTGAAATATTGTGTTGGCTAAGTGTTTGAGACCCGTTTTTAACAATTTCTAGTACTAAGTAATTGTTATACCCTATTGAGACTTAGTTTATTGAACATGTGAGCATGTTTCATTGGTTTTCAACCTCTACAACTAGTTTTTACATTGTGTTTCCTATTAAATCTGCAAAACTACAATCAAAACCTGTGGAATGGTTGGGGGATTTTGATTTTTTATAGTTCCGCCCATTTCACATGTGTGACCCACAAAACACTATATTTGATAAACTTTGTTATCTTCTGCAAAGATTGTGGCTCCCTAAAATCCTTCTAGATACTTTTATGACTCTTAAGGCTCGAGCATTACTCAAATCCTTATAGAGTAGATGTGGAAGCAACAACAACTATTATTGGAACTGTTATCACTTTATAATTTCTCAGGCTGGGGAAGAAGTTGATAGAGGTAACTACAAAACCACTTTGGAGTCTAGGATCTAGCCATCCTAGACTCAGAGAGGGATATCTCTGTAAGATTTAACTTTGTTTGCTGGAAATTTTAGGCTAGTTATGATAGTACATGGTTTGTTTTTTTAAATTGTTGGTTGGAACAAGGAAGATGGGCCATTGAGGAAATGGAGTCAAAGAGGTTGTGTTCAATCAAGGCATTTTCTATAGGAAACATTACATGGAAGGATAGGCACTTTGTTGGATTCTTAAGATTTTTGAGAGATGTGAAAGAAAAGTTGAGAAGATAGGATTGTACCAGAGCAATTAATAATTCCAAGACTGATCTTCTAGTAGAAAACATAGAAATTATTCACATCCAGAGGCAGAGTGTACATTTAAACAAATTGTTCTCCTAATATTCTATTGAATAATTCAAAAGTTATGGATAATAGTTGAATAACAGTAGAAACAAATATACAAAGACAGATGCACTTCACCAACATAAGTGACACGAGAATCTTGTAATTACAACTGTATTACTGAAAATTGATCAAAAAGGCTCTGTGAGCTGCTCTACAATATTGATCCTATCCTACTTGCAAGTCCCAACCCTTCATACTTCGAAATGTGAAGTATTTATAAGTTTATTTACAAATACCTTGTCATAAATGAGTAGGATATATCTAATTTAATTGTATATCTAATTACAAAAATATAGGAATCTTTAGGATTTGTTTAGATTTCTGGTGTTTGATTTGATTGACTAAAATAAACTTTAGATGTAATCACTATGAAACAAACTGCCAAGTGACTCGAATGCTGGAGTTTGTAGATGAATTTTGTTTAGATCCTGGAACTACCTTCTAATTTGATGGAGGTTGTTGACGATCTGTCTTTGACTTCTGATTAACTGTCGGTATTTATTGATAACTGTGACTACTTCTGTAAAACCGGGCATTGGAATCTAGAATCAGTGTTTGATTGTTGATCTTTAGCTGCTAGGTGTCTTTAATCCTTTGACATCTGAAACGAGGTCGAAAATGTCTTCACGGATTGCCGGTTAGCAAATAGTGTGACTGGGACAAATGTGGGTTTTATGGTTGCAGGGATATTTGTTAGAGATGGGATCATTACATTCCAGTTGTTGATGGTCAATGATCACATGAGATAATGTAATTGGATAACATATATGATGACGTGGTGACAGATGTGGGAAGTAGCAGTGAGAAGGTGACGTGTAGTGAGAGGGGGGAAGTAGATACGAGGGGTGATAAGTATCGGGAGTGTGGAGGACAGGTGGCGTGTGGTGAGAGGGGAAGTATGAGCGGGGGGTGATGTGTAATGAGAGGGGGTAAGTATATGTGAGGTGTGAGAAGTATCGGGAGTGTGGAAGATAGGTGGCATATGGTGAGAGGAGGAGTAGATATAGGAGATGAGGGGTATGAACATTAGTCAGAGAGGTGATGTGATAGGCAAGAGGGTGAGCGGTAGAGTAAGTGGAGGACAGGTGTAAATGGGGGGTGTAAGTGGTATTGGAGCGGTGGTTTAGGCAGATTTTGGAGGGGGGGTTAGGCGGTAAGTAGTNGGGAGGGGGGGGGGTGTCCAAAATAACGAGGAGGCACCATGTTAGGTGAGACTCACGAAGGGGAAAACCACTTTTCGAACACCGCCCCCTGCCATTAAAGGTAGAAAGGTCGGGGGGGGTCTGAAAAAGGATGAGGACCGTCGATCTGGAATAAGATGAATGCCGCAGATGAGATTAGCGCGAGGATTAAGTGCTACATGACAAACTGTCATGTCACCTTCTGATTTTGGGTAAAATTAATGCACTAATGACACATAAGCAAAATATTTTTGTTTTGAGACTTTATATTATAATCTAATGCTTATTTTCATCAACCTCGGGTGCAATTTAACTGTGCAGACCCTGCCTATTTTCTCTCCTTTGGGAGATTATTTGAAGAATGAAATATCATTTACCACATAAAATCACTAAAGGAACAAATTTCAATCACCATCTAATCCTATGAAATATAGGGTTATAACAACGGCTCCACTTGGAGATGGTGCTCTCCTTGTGAGGTGCCAAAAACACCGTAGACCAATAACATGATCCATTGGGCTGATTCCAAGCCTTCAACCTACTCTGTCATGAAATATCTGAAACCGATAACCAATTGAGAATATGCCCCAATCCTTAGCTGAATCAAATTCATTCTGAAATCTAAACTATACGCTAAAATTGAAAACTGAAACCAAACTGAAAATCAAATTGAGAAATTGTTGAAAGGAATGCTCATCAAGATGAGCTTATTCACACACTCCTACCCTAATATACTGAAATTACTACTAAATTAGGTAATAGAAAAATGTCAATGAAGCCAGTCCAATAGTTGATCCAATGACTCAACTCTTTCACTGTTTTTAACAAAACTGAGAACTAGAGCTTGTAAGGGCACTAGAAACTTATTGTCAATTTGATATTCACAACATAGAGCTTTGGAACCATAAAAAACAAAAGAGGCACTGGAAATTGATTGGAATTCTGAAGTGGAAAGCTCCTCCATATAGATAGCTATGGGATTATGATAAATATGACCTATTTCTTGGTGTTCAGAGTATTCAACAAACTCAAGGTCATAATTTGGTATTGCACATATGTTATCTCTATCATCATACAACTTCTAATTTAACTGCAAAATTTCATAAGAGCTTTGTAATGAGACTCATGTTGAATGAGATAGTGAATCTGGTTGCCTGATCAGGTTTTTATCATATCTGCTTGTAGGCTCATAGTCAACTAACGGAAAAGGACTTTGGTTACAGGTATTATCCAACATATCAGCTATTGGATCTTGGAGAAATTGAGAAGAGTGTTGCAATTTATTATGCAATGATTCCAATGAGGCTACATGATTTTCTATGGGCTTACCAATCCTTGCTTCTGAGATATTAGCAACATTTTTCTTCAAAAACTGAAATGAATCAAAACTTAATGGTACAAAATCATGCTGCATCAATTCATCTGTGGTTTGAAAATCAATATAACTCAAGGGATGTAATGCCGGAGTTAGAACAAATTCCATATCACAAATGACATCCGCAATTGACTCATAAAAAAATTCTCCATTCCTACTATTGAAAACTTGTTGGTCTGCTTGCTTATAGATTCCTCTCAGAAATTGAAATGAGGAGAAACATAAGGGAAAATACTTTTCACTTACTTTGAAATTTTATGCATTTTCCTCATTGTTGTCATGATTAATATACACAAGTGGATTGTCATATTTGAGCTGCTGTAACTGAGCTTCTTCCTCCCAAAAAAATGTTGGTAGTTGCTTTGAAGAGTCAACCTTGATGTTGTCATCATCATATTGATCATACTTGGGTAGATCATCCATATAAGAAAATTCATCAAGCATACACATTAGATCAACTAATTACTCCCCCACAAACTGATTTTGAGTTTCATCTTTGTCCATGTCATGAAGTGAATACATAAAACAATCATTTTTTGATCTATGATACCCAGGATAAACAAAAAAATGTTTAGGAACAATGACCCTTACTTTTGTTGCAAAAAATGGAACATGGTGTTTTTGAACAACAAGTTCATCTCTCATGGTAATCTTTTGCATCATTTCTTTCATAGTGCTTTCCAGAATGTCAAGTTTCACTTCTGAAGATGTCATATGCCCCTTCTCTGTGTTTTCCTTTTCTTATGCCTTTAACTTTGACTTTTTGATCAACAAATTAGCTTCTACACCTATTATGTTGTTCTTCATTTCTTCAAGTGTTGTAGTATTCCTTTCTCTTAAATGAAATGCCATTTCCAGATCAAAGGCATCCGAGTAGTGTAAGAGAGCTAAACCAGGAGGATGATTTATATCATCAGGCATTGAATGGTAAATTTGATTGAACTTGGCTGAAAAGTGTTGTACTGTTTCTCCTGGATGTCTTTTCAAATGATCATATTCTTCTAAAATGAGAAAAATATTCCTCTTGATCACCCATTTATTAAGGAAGACTTTCACAAATTGATTGAAATCACAAATGTGTGTTGCTGACAATTTTTTGAACCATTCCTTAGCTTTACCTTGCAAAGATAGAGAAAAAATCCTAATACAGACATCATCTTCTTCAACCTCAAAAAGGTCAAGAAATTTTTCAAAACCCTGAATGTGTTTTTCAACAGTGATGTTACCATATTCTCCATCAAACCTGGGAAGCTATTTGTAGTAATTTGCAAGGAAATCATGGAGTATAGAAGGTAAGATGAGAGGATTGTATCTATCTCGAATTTTAATAGGTGTAGGAGTATATACATGAATTGTAAAATTAGGCTCAATCGTTTGAGGCTTATCAGGTTGACAATGATCATCATAAGTTTCAGCAATATGGTCTTGACCAGGATCAGGAAAAGAGAAGAAATAATTAAAAATAAAGCGTATTATGTCTTGGATAAAATTCCAACTCGAATACCTAATTTTTTCAGATTGTCTTGTCATGTTTCAGGTTCTTCCTCTAGTGGAGTCTTTGATTTGGATTCGCCAGGTAGATGATTCATCCTTCTTGTGTCTGATCACTGTCCACCATCAGTAATCAAATCTGTAACTTGATATGCTTTTCTGAGGAACATGAAATGATCAGTTCCCCAGTATGGTCGCTACTATGTTATCACTATGTAATTTCTCAAGTTGAGGAAGAAGTTGATAGAGGTAACTAAAAAACCACTTTGGAGTCTAGGATCTAGCCCTCCTAGACTCAGAGAGGGATCTTTCTGTAAGATTTAGCTTTGTTTGCTGGAAATTTTAGGCTAGTTATGATAGTATAGGGTTTTTTTAAATTGTTGGTTGGAACATGGAAGACGGGCCATTGGGAAAATGGAGTCAAAGAGGTTGTGTTCAATCAAGACAGGTTCTACATGAAACATTATAGGGCAGGATAGGCACTTTGTTGGATACTTAAGATAGTTGAGTGATGTGAAAGAAAGGTTGAGAAGATAGGATTGTAC
>ML818737.1:89708-123242 GCA_009831015.1 Picea engelmannii | reverse complement strand
CGAGGATTAAGCGCTACATGAAAAACTTTCATGTCACCTTCCGATTTTGGGTAAAATTAATGCGCCAATGACACAAAAGAAAAATATTTTTGTTTTGAGACTTTATATTATAATCTAATGCTTATTTTCATCAACCTAGGGTGCAATTTAACTATGCAAACCCTGCCTATTTTCTCTCCTTTGGGAAATTATTTGTAGAATGAAATATAATTTACCACATAAAATGATTGAAGGAAGAAATTTGAATCACCATCTAATCCTATGAAATATAGGGTTATAACAATGGCTCCACTTGGGGATGGTGCTCTCCTTGTGAGGTGCCAAGAACACCGTAGACTAGTAAACTGATTCATTGGGTTGATTCCAAGCCTTCAACCTACTCTATCATGAAATATCTGAAACTGATAATCAATTGATAATCTTCCCCAATCGTTAACTAAATCAAATTCATTCTGAAATACGAACTGTACTCTAAAACTAAAAACTGAAACCAAACTAAAAATCAAATTGAGAAATTATTGAAAGGAATTCTCGTCAAGTCGAGCTTATTCACACACTCCTACCCTAATCTGCTGAAATTACTGCTCAATTAGTTAATGGAAAAATGTCAATGAAGCCAATCCAGCAGTTGATCCAATGACTCATCTCTTTCACTGTTTTTAACAAAACCAAGAACTAGAGCTTGTAAGGGCACTAGAAACTGATTGTTAGTTTGATCTTCACAACATAGATCTTTTGTAATATACCCAAGGATGAGCCCCTGTTGTATTTATGAATTGTAAATATGTTTTGTAGGCCAGTGAGCTGAGTGTTGATAAGTTGGTGGGCTTATGTGTTTATTGGGCCAGAGAGCCTAAGAGTTAAAGGCCATGAGCCTGATTTCGTATATGTAATTATGCAGATCATTAATAAAATATAAACATCGCTGCATGTAGACTGACCACGGAGAAAGAGTGATGGGGGACTAAGCTTCCACAAGTTTGGGTAAGGGAGGAGGCTAAGTGTGTGGGCCTAGGGGCTAAGCTAGGGGGCTTACCTCTAAAGGGGATAATAATTTATTATTATTTCCTAAAGCCTAAGGTAGACATTTGGCCAAGTGTTGTCCTAAGTTCCTTAAACATGAACGTATGCTAAATGGAGTGCATGCAGCTCTAGGAAGACAGGTGTCGACCTGAGCGCATAAAGTTAAAGCTGAAGAGTCAACTCGTGTTGGGGGTTCACATTCCATTATTCCATCCTCCGCCTGAACTCACTGACCTCTGCGTTTTCCCTCTGCATAACCTCGCACATCTGAGAAACCAGTGGGAAGGGAGGAGCTGACCTATGTGTCCTATGAACCCAAGTTTATCCACACTGCAATTCTGAGTTCGTGCCTTAACTGTTTGGGTTGTTGTCCTGTGTGTTACCTGAACCGTGATGTTTCTTAGTGTGGATTGTTGCCATTTTTTGATGTCCCTAACCAAATTCCTGTTGTTGTTGTCACCCGTGAGTTAACCAAATTGCTATTGTTGTTGTTGTTATCCTCACCTTGCGGAAATTGAGTTGAACCTAGTTGAAGAAGCGGGTTGTTAGGCCCGTGGTTGAAGTGGCAGGTTGTCAGGCCTGTGAGCAACTCTCTCCAGGTGAGAGAGTTTGTTGGGAAGTGGTTTTCTCCCAAAGAGAGTCTAGCACCAGCTACGGAGCTCTGAGAATTCCCGATCTGACCTATTGCTGAGACCCTGAGAGGGAGGTGAAGCAACCGATGGACTGTGTAATAGTGAAGCTGTATACTCCTGGGTGGAACAGGCATGTGGGGAATGAGAGTCTGTGAGTAGTGGGCGTAAGAAGGCTCTTGGAGAGAGAGAGTTTGCTGGGAAGTGGTTTTCTCCCAGAGAGAGTCCAACACCAGCTACTGAGCTCTAAGAATTCTTGATCTGGCATGTTGTAGAGACTCTGAGAGGGAGGTGAAGCAACCGATGGACTGTGTGACAGTGAAGATGTATACCCCCGGGTGGAATAGGCATGTGGGGAATGAGAGTCTCTGAGTAGTGGGTGTAAGACGGCTCCTAGAGAGAATCCTTCCAGTTGCACTATGCAGTTTTCCTGTAACCTCAACCTAGTCTAGGATTCCCTTGCCCTGGGTGGAGCTTAGTCCCAGCTCGGGGTGACGCACTGCTGAGCGTGATGAGAAGCGTGGTCTGAGGATGGGAGGTTAGTGGAAGGTCTGCACGTAGTTGGTGGATTTACTCTAGATAAAAGATTAGTATCATTTATATGCTTAATTATGTATTTTATGCATGTTTTGTGATGCTTGAATGTTATCATGTATTCCATCACATATATGAATTACTGTTAAGTTCCATTGATTATGTATGGTAGACGTAATTATGTGTTTATTGTGTTATGTGTTTTATTTCGATTAAAATGCATGTCATATATATGTGAATGTTTTGCGTAACAACGTTACTCGGACCGTGGATAGTCGGGGACGTTACAGTTTGGTATGAGAGCTAAGTAATGTGTTAGAATGATAGCATTGCCCGGCCTATTGGTGGGTGGGGATGTTACAATATGGTATCAGAGCATGGTTTCGACATTGAGCCTGGATGGGCCATGTTAGTGGTTAACGAGACCAAGTTTTCGGAGTGAATTTTTGTCGAAAGGGACAAAATTCAAAGTTTAGAGTGTCCTTGGGTGCAAGGAGTGCGTCGACATAGTCCTTGAATAAAAAAGCTTAGGAGAAATAGATTGAGTTTGAAGGGATGCGAAGATATGTTGCAAGGAGTGCACAGATCCAAAAGTCGACTAAGTGTCAAAGCAACCCTCTAAGGAGAAAGGGGTTCGAGAAACGAAGCTCGGGAGGAGGAGCGACAACAGTCGTTAGATCTATTGTTGGAAGGAGTCTGGACCGTTAGATCCATGTCTAGGAAAGAAAAGGAGAGTGATGAGGAGGAAACAGATCCCAAGCCATCGGATTTGAGTGCAAAGGATCGACAGTCGTCCGATCCAGGTTGACAGGTGGCACAAGATCCACAACTCTGGAGCGAGAGCACTTTGGAAGTTCTATGATCAAGGAGAAAGCGAAATAGCTGAAGTAGATCACAACCGTTCGTTGTGAAGGAAACACGTCAAGAGATCGTATACTTCAGGTGGAAGTACTTCGTGAGGAAGCAAGTGCTTTGAGTTTGAAACCTCCGAAGCCCGAAGAGCCGAAGTGGTGAGTCGTGATGACGTCACCAGGAGGTGACGTGGACCTTTCCTATACCTGTCACGTGCCCTCACCCAGAATTTTTATAGTTGTACTATGTGGGCCCTGAGGTGGAATAAAATAGTTAAAGGTCGAAGGACCCACACTGGCATTGATCACAATACATCAAGATCGACGGCTAGGAGGCATTGCGGGGACCCAAGTTGCACGGAAGTTAATTCTCCAAGGTGGTCCTGCAATCCAAACCACAATTTTCCCGGGGGTTTACGTGTCAGTGTTAGAAGAATTATGGGACGAAAGGCGGGTTACTCCAAACCACCATTGCATGCCCCCGCAATTGGAAAAGCGTAAGTGATATGATGTAATGACGCCAACAAAAAGTGACATGGAAGTGTTCGGAAATTAACAGTTCGGGGCATTGGGGGTGTGCAGATGTGAAATCCTCCGAAGTCCCACAGCTCACATGCTTGAAGTTCCACAGTGGGTGTCAGCCATTGGACGTTGGGTAGTCGTGGACTGTTGATCCACCCTACTTCGCGAGTCCGGTAATATGAACTCCGAGAGATTGTTGTGTGGTGCTTGGAAATCTTCCGAAGCCGAAGGCCCAAGTAAGTGCTTATTGATCTAGCATTTGGTCACGACCCATGGTCGCATGGGTTGGGAACTGAGAGAAAGGGGCTAGTGCCCGAAAAATTCACAGAGCAGAGCCCCGAAATAAAATGGAGTTTGAAAGTTGTCTTGAATCATATTTGTTTATGAACGCTATGGGATTTGTTAAGGAATGATGGCCTGACAAATTCCGATTGTCTGCACATTGTGTTTGCAGAATTTTAACGAGTGCCAAAACCTAATAGATTTTCCACTGAGTGCAAAGAAATGGAAGAGGCATGGACTGCTTCCAGTTCAGAGAATGAAGCAAAAGGAATGGATGTCCATTTGGGAATTGAAGGATCAAACTCCAATGGACATGGAGAAAAGGTAGATAAGGAAGGGCATATGATGAAAATCATTGATCGATTGCAGAAATAGGCCCAGACTAACCGATCAGATAACAGGAAGCTCATGAAAGCTAAGGAAGAACAAGGTGAATTCAACCTAAAGTTGATGCAGAGCCTGGAAATGATCGAAAAGAAGTTGGATAAGGAGGGTGATTCAAGAAAAACGGGGAGTTGTGGACCCCCTGAGAATAAAATAAGATCGAGAAGAGTTAGTAGGCATCATCGTCACTCCCCGAAACATTCTAATAAGGAGGCATGTAGTAGTTCAAGCCCATCTCCTACTAGAAAACATAGGAGATATGGAGTGGATGAACTGAAGGGAGAAATGAACAAGATTAAGCCTCCTACGTTTGATGGAGAGCACAAGAAGGAGGAAGATGCTGAGACATGGTTGTTTGGCATGAGGAAATATTTCCAATTGCAGAACTATTCTGCTCATGCAGAAGGAAGAATTGTGATGTATCAACTGAAAGGAAAAACATCCATGTGGTGGGATCAACTTGTGCAGGTGCAACACATTAGAGAGAAAGATGTTACCTGGAAATAATTCAAGAGGTATTTCGAAAATAAATACTTGACTAAAAGATATTATGACCGAAAGATGAAAGAGTTCTTTGAACTCAAGATGGGCAGCATGACCATTGATGAATACGAATGAAGGTTCTTGGAGTTGTTGAAATATGTTCCCTTCATCAAGGATGAGACTATCAAAATTCAAAGGTATCTGAGTGGACTACCACCTTCCATTGGGGACAAGATTCAGTATGATGACCCTAAGACTATGGAAGAAACTATAAGAAGATTGAGATGCTTATGTGAAGAGAAAAGAGAAAAGCCTACTTTTTGGAAGGCTTGGGATGACCAAAAGAAGTTTAAGAAAGAGAAGAGGCAGAAGGGAAACACACCTCCCTTTTTCAAAAACAGTCCTCAAGGGAAACCATCATTTATAGAGACAAGAACGGTTGACGTAGGGGGACAAAGGCCAAGGAAGATGCTCATTCAATGTTGGGGCTATCAGGGAAACCACAAGTACAGAGATTGCCCCCACAAAAATGGCAAAGTGAGAGTTGTCCATAATGTTCAGCAAGCTGAAACAGTGGAGGACATGGGCAATAGAATACCTAGGATCTACACAACCATGGACAATAGGCAAGATGAATATCAATCGCACATTATTGAAGTGGAAGGTATGATCAATAACCATCCCTTCACTATTTTAACTGATTCAGGGGCTAGTCATAGTTATATAGACCCTAGGATGGTGGAAAGTTTGAAATTTCCAAGAAGCAAGCATGAGAAATCTTGGCTAGTGCAGCTGGCTATCGGAGCCAAGAGGAAAGTTTTTGATTCAGTTAAATCATGTCCAGTGGACATGAATGGACTAAGTATAAGGCAGACTTGAATATCTTTCCTTTAGGTTCTTATGATTTCCTAATTGGTATGGACTGGTTGGACCAACACCACGCCATCTTAGACTGTCGTAACAAGGAATTCACTTGCTTGGATGAGGAGGGGAATGAGAGAACAATCCAAGGAATTCCCAGAGTAGTTGTGGTTAGGGAAATATAAACAATGTAGTTGAAGAAGTGCTACAGGAAAGGTTGTCAATTATTTGTAGCCCATGTGGAGGAAGCACCTATGGATAAGGTGTCAAATATTGAATACCATGTGGTATTAAAGGAGTTTGAGGATGTATTCCAAGAGGTACTAGGACTACCCCCGAAAAGAGATATTGTCTTCTCTATTAACCTGATGCCTGGAACAACTCCAGTGTCAAAAAATCCTTATAGAATGAGTACACCAGAGCTGAAAGAACTAGAATTGCAGCTTGAAGAGCTTCTGAAGAAGGGGTATATACACCCAAGTGTGTCACCTTGGGGAGCCTCAATCCTGTTCGTGAAGAAGAAGGATGGGACACTGAGATTGTGCATTGATTTCAGACAATTGAACAAAGTGACTATTAAGAACAAGTATCCTCTGTCGGGGATCGATGATCTCTTTGACCAGTTGAAGGATGCTAAGACATTTTCGAAAATAGATCTTAGAGTAGGATATCACTAGGTAAGAATAAAGGATGAATACATTAGCAAGACCGCCTTCAAAACAAGGTATGGTCATTATGAATTCACAGTGGTGCCATTTGGGTTGTCGAATGCACCCGTTGTTTTTATGTGCCTAATGAATGGTGTATTCAGAGAATATCTAGACAAGTTTGTCATAGTATTTTTGGATGACATCCTGGTGTATTCCAAGTCAGAGGAAGAGCATGAACAACATCTGAGGATGTTGCTGCAAGTGCTAAGAGAGAACCAACTGTATGCCAAGTTGAGCAAGTGCTTGTTTTATCAAAAGCAGATCCATTGCTTGGGGAATATCATTTCAAAGGATGGGATAGTTGTATATCCTAAGAATATAGAGGCCATCAGAGAATGGTTAGCACCTAAGAATGTGATAGAAGTTAGATCCTTTATGGGTCTAGCTGGCTATTACTGAAGGTTCATTGTAGGGTTCTCAAGGATAGCTCACCCTATCACTTCCTTGCAAAGGAAGGAGAAGAAATTTCAGTGGACAGAAGAATGTGAGAGAAGCTTCCAGCGATTGAAGCATATGTTAACCAGTGCTCCAATCCTAAGGATTGCAGACCTGAATGAAGACTTTTTAGTGTGTACAGATGCATGCAAAGAAGGAATGGGAGGAGTCCTCAGTCTGAATGGGTTCGTAATTTGTTATGAATCCGGAAAGTTGAAAGAGCATGAAAGGAACTATGCAACTCATGATTTGGAGTTGGAAGCCATAGTGCACACTCTAAAGAAATGGAGGCACTACCTCATGGGAAGGAGGTTTGAACTGAGGATAGACCATAATGGTCTGAAGTATTTGTTTGATCAACCAACCTTAAATGCTAGCCATAGTAGGTGCTTGGAATTTCTTTGTGAATATGATTCTGATATCAAGCATATCAAAGGAAAAGAGAACAAAGTGGCTGATGCACTCAGCAGGAGAGTGCATGAATTGCATGCTACAGCCATTAGCATGTACCAGACTGATATTAAGAGAAGAATTTTGGAAGCTGCAAATGCATATTTGCAGTACAGGGAGTTGGTAGCAAAGCTACAACAAGGTGAGATGCTACAAAGAGTGGAAGATTATAAGTTGAGAGATGATGGAACACTCCTGTACAAAAATAGAGTTTATGTACCTAATGTCCAGGAATTGAAACTTTTGATTTTGAAAGAAATGCATAATGTGCCTTATGTTGGGCACCCTGGATATCAAAAAACTGTGGCAACATTCAAGAGCCATTACTTTTGTCCAGGTATGAAGAAATATATTGATGAATACATCACCAGATGTATGGAGTGTTAGAAGGTTAATGTTAAGCATAGACACCCAGCAGGGTTGCTACAGCCTTTACCCATTCCTGAGTGGAAGTGGGAAGTGGTGACAATGGATTTCATCATAGGATTGCCTAGAACATGAAAGCAGCATGATTCGATCATGGTGGTGGTGGACAAGCTTATGAAAGCTACCCATTTTATTCCACTAAAGACTACTCACAAGGAAGCTAATGTTGTCGATATCTTTATGAGGGAAATAAAATGATTGCACGGTGTTCCCAAGACAATTGTGTCTGACAGAGACCCAAAATTCACCTCAAATTTCTGGAAAGGGTTATTCAAGGGGTTCAGAATGAATCTGAACTTTAGCACAACCTATCATCCTGAGTCTAATGGGAAGACAGAGCAGGTGAATCGAGTAATAGAAGACATACTAAGGATGTATGTGATGGACAAACCATCTAAATGGGAAGACTACCTACACTTGGTAGAATTCGCCTACAACAATGGGTATCAAGCATCATTGAAGATGAGCCCATTTGAAGCACTTTATGGCAGAAAGTGAAACACTCCAATAAGTTGGGATAACCCAGATGATAGAGCAGTAGTTGGGCCAGATTTGCTCAAGGAAATGGAAGAGAAAATGTTGAAGATTAAGCAGAATTTGAAAGTTGCCCAAGACAGGCAGAAAAGTTATGTTGATAAGAACAGAACCCACAAAGAGTTTAAAGTGGGTGATCATGTTTTCTTGAAAGTGAAAACCAACAGAAGTTCCTTGAAGCTGGGAAACTGTTCAAAGTTGGTAGCCAAATTTTGTGGGCCATTTGAAATCCTAGAAAGGATTGGACCATTTGCATATATTCTTGCATTACTTGCATCCATGACTGTACATAATGTGTTTCATGTTTTATTGCTTAAGAAATATATACCTGATGCTAATCATGTTATTGATTGGAATGTGATTCAGGTGGAGCAAGAAGGCATTTTGCAAGTGCATCTTGTGCACATATTGGACCGGAAGAGAAAACAACTCCGAAATCGATCCATATGGCTTGTAAAGGTCCAGTGGACCTGGTACAGTCCTGAGGACATGACATGGGAGCATGAGGATGCTATGCAGGCAGAATAACCGCATCTTTTTGAAGATTTTGGAAATATTTCTAATGTTGTGTAAAGAGTTTCACTGAGGACAGTGCAAAAATAAGGGGAGGGGATTGTAATATCCCCAAGGACGAACCCCTGTTGTATTTATGAATTGTAAACATGTTTTGTAGGTTGGTGAGACAAGTGTTGATAAGTTGGTGGGCTTATGTGTTTATTGGACTGTAGAGCCTAAGTGTTAAAGGACAGGAGCCTGATTTTGTATATGTAATTATACAGATCATTAATAAAATATAAGCATCATTTTGTGCATACTGACCACGAAGAAAGAGTGATGGGGGACTAAGCTTCCACAAGGTTGGGTGAGGGAGGAGGATAAGTGTGTGGACCTAGGGGCTAAGCTAGGGGGCTTACCTCTAAAGGGGATAATAATTTATTATTATTTCCTAAAGGCTAATGTAGACATTTGACCAAGTGTTGTCCTAAGTTCCTTAAATAGAAACGTATGCTAAATGGAGTGCATGCAGCTCCAAGAAGACATGTGTCGACCCGGGCGCATGCAGTTAAAGCTGAGGAGTCAGCTCGTGTTGGGGGTTCGCATTCCATTCTTCCATCCTCCGCCTGAACTCGCTAACCTCTGCATCTTCCCTCTGCATAACCTCTCACATCTGAGAAACCAGTGGGAAGGGAGAAGTTAACCTGTGTGTCCTGTGAACCCAGGTTTATCCACACTGCAAATCTGAGTTTGTGCCTTAATCGTTTGGGTTGATGTCTTGTGTGTTACCTAACCCATGTTGTATCTTAGTGTGGATTGTTGTCATTTTTGGATGTCCCTACCCAAAGTCCTATTGTTGTTGTCACTCGTGAGTTAACCGAATTGCTATTGTTGTTGTTGTTATCCTCACCTTGTGGGAATTGAGTTGAAACTGGTTGAATAAGTGGGTTTTCAGGACTATGGTTGAAGAGGCAGGTTGTCAGGACTATGAACATCTCTCTCTAGGTGAGAGAGTTTTCTAGGAAGTGGTTTTCTCCCAGAGAGAGTCCAACACCAGCTACGGAGCTCTGAGAATTCCTGATCCGGCCTATTTCCGAGACCCTGAGAGGGAGGTGAAGCAGCCGATGGACTGTGTGATAGTGAAGGTGCATACTCCTGAGTGGAAAAATCATGTGGGGAATGAAAATCCGTGAGTAGTGGGCGTAAGAAGGCTCCCAGAGAGAGAGTTTATTGGGAAGTGGTTTTCTCCTAGTGAGAGTCCAGCACCAGCTACAAAGCTTTGATAATTCCTGATCTAGACTGTTGTCGAGACCCTGAGAGGGAGGTGAAGTAGCCGATGGAATGTGTGAGAGTGAAGGTGTATACTCCCAGGTGGAACAGGCATGTGGGGAATCAGAGTCCGTGAGTAGTGGGCGTAAGAAGGCTCCTGGAGAGAATCCTTCTAGTTGCACTATGTAGTTTTCCTGTAACCTCATCCTAGTATAGGATTCCCTTGCCCTGGGTGGAGCTTAGTCCCAGCTTGAGGGTGACCCACTGCTGAGCATGATGACAAGTGTGGTTTAAGGCTGGGAAGTTCATGGAAGGTCTGCACATAGTTGGTGGATTTACTCCAGATAAAATATAAGTATCATTTATATGCTTAATTATGTATTTTATGCATGTTTTGTAATGCTTGAATGTTATCACGTATTTCGTCGCATATATATATGAATTACTGTTAAGTTCCATTGATTTTGTATGGTAGCCTTAATTCTGTGTTTATTGTGTTATGTGTTTTATTTCGATTAAAATGCATGTCATATATATATGTGAATGTTCCACGTAACAGTGTTACTCGTCCCGTGGATGGTCGGGGACGTTACAGTTTGGTATCAGAGCTAAGTAATGTGTCAGAATGGTAGCATTGCCCGACCTGTTGGTGGCTAGGGATGTTACAACTTTGGAACCATAAAAAACAAAAGAGGCACTGGAAATTGATTGGAATTATGAAGTGGAAAACTCCTCCATATAGATAGCTATGGGATCATGATAAATATGACCTATTTCTTGGTGTTCAGAGTATTCAACAAACTCAAGGTCATAATTGGGTATTACACATATGCTATCTATATCATCATACAACTTCTGATTTAACTATAAATTTTCATAATAGCTTTGTAATGAGACTCATGTTGAACAAGATAGTGAAGTCGATTCCCTGATAAGGTTTTTATCATATTTGTTTGTAGGCTCATAGTTAGCTAATGGACAAGGACTTTGGCTACATATATTATCCAACATATCGGCTATTGGATCTTGGAGAAACTGAGAATACTGCTGCAATTTATTATGCAATGATTCGAATGAGACTACATGGTTTTCTATGGGCTTACCAATCCTTGCTTCTGAGATATTAGCAACATTTTTCTTCAAAAACTGAAATGAATCAAAACTTAATGGTACAAAATCATGCTGCATCAATTCATCTGTGGTTTGAAAATTAATATAACTCATGGGTTGTAATTCTAGAGCTAGAACAACTTCCATATCACAAATGACATCCTCAACTAACTCATCATAAAATTCTCCATTCCTACTATTGAAAACTTATTGGTCTGCTTGCTTATAGATTCCTCTCATAAATTGAAATGAGGAGGAACATAAGGGAAAATACTTTTCACTTACTTTGAAATTTTTTGCATTTTCCTCATTGTTGTCATGATTAATATACATAGGCAGATTATCATATTTGAGCTATTGTAATTGAGCTTCTTCCTCCCAAAAGCATGTTGTTGGTTTCTTTGAAGAGTCAACCTTGATGTAGTCATCATCATATTGATCATACTTGGGTAGATCATCCATATAAGAAAATTCATCAAGCATACACATTAGATCAGTTGATTGCTCCTCCACAAACTGATTTTGAGTTTCATCTTTGTCCATGGCATGAAGTGAATACATAAAACAATCATTTTTTGATCTATGATACCTAGGATAAACAACAAAATATTTAGGAACAATGACCCTTACTTTCTCTACAAAAAATGGAACATGGTGTTTTTAAACAACAAGTTCATCTTTGATGGTCATCTTCTGCATCATTTATTTCATTGTGCTTGCAAGAATGTCAAGTTTCACTTCTGAAGATGCCAGATGCCCCTTCTCTGTGTTTTCCTTTTCTTCAGCCTTTAACTTTGAATTGTTTATCACCAAATTAGCTTCTACACCTATTCCATTGTTCTTCATTTCTTCAAGTGTTGTAGTATTCCTTTCTCTTAAATGAAATGCAATTTCCAAATTAAAGGCATCCAGGTAGTGTAAGAGAGATAAACCAGGAGGAGGCTTTATATCAGCAGGCATTGAATGGTAAATTTGATTGAACTTGGATGAAAAGTGTTGTACTGTTTCTCCTGGATATCTTTTCAAATGATCATATTCTTCTAAAATGAGAAAAATATTCCTCTTGATCACCCATTTATTAAGGAAGAATTTCACAAATTGATTGAAATCACAAATGCTTGCTGTTGTAATTTTTTTGAACCATTCCTGAGCTTTACCTTGCAAAGATAGAGAAAAAATCCTAATACAGACATCATCTTCTTCAACCTCAAAAAGGTCAAGAAATTTTTCAAAACCCTGAATGTGTTTTTCAGCAGTGATGTCACCATATTCTCCATCAAATCTGTAGTAATTTGCAGGGAAATCATGGGGTATAGGAGGTAAGATGAGAGGCTTGTATCTATCTAGAATTTTAACATGTGTAGGAGTATGTACATGAACTATAAAATTAGGCTCAATCTTTTGAGGCTCATCAGATTGAAAATGATCATCATAAGTTTCAGCAGTATGTTCTTGACTAGGATCAGGAAAAGAGAAGAAATAATTAAAAATAAATCCTATTATGTCTTGGATATAATTCCAACTTGAATACCTGATTTTTTAATATTGTCTTGTCATGTTTCAGGTTCTTCCTCTAGTGGATTCTTTGATTTGGAGTCACCAAGTAGATGATTCAGACTTCTTGTGTCTGATCACTGTCCACCATCAATAATTAGATCTGTGATATGCTTTTATGAGGAACATGAAAAGTTCAGTTCCCCAATATGGTCGCCACTATGTTATCACTCTGTAATTTCTCAGGATGAGGAAGAAGTTGACAGAGGTAACTACAAAACCACTTTGGAGTCTAGGATCTAGCCCTCCTAGACTCAGAGAGGGATCTCTCTGTAAGATTTAGCTTTGTTTGCTGGAAATTTTAGGCTAGTAATGATAGTACAAGGTTTGGTTTTTTAAATTGTTGGTTGGAACAGGGAAGATGGGCCATTGGGAAAATCGAGTCAAATAGGATGTGTTCAATCAAGGCAGGTTCTACAGGAAACATTATAGGGCATGATAGGAACTTTGTTGGATTCTTAATATTGTTGAGTGATGTGAAAGAAAAGTTGAGAAGATAGGATTGTACCAGAGAAATTAAGAATTTCGGGACTGGCCTTCTAGTAGAAGACATATAAATTATTCATAGCTAGAGGCATAGTGTACATTTAAACAATTTATGCTCCTAATATTCTAATGAATAATTCAGAAGTTATGGATAATAGCTGAATAACAGTAGAAACAAATATACAAAGACATATGCACTTCACCAACATAAGTGACACAAGAGTCCTGTAATTACAACTGTATTACTGAAAATTGATAATAAAAAAAAAGGCTCTGTGAGCTACTTTACAATATTGATCCTATCCTACTTGCAGGTCCCAACCCTTCATACTTCGAAATGAAAAGTATTTATAAGTTTATTTACAAAGATCCTGTCATAAATGAGCAGGATAGATCTAATTTAAGTGTATATCTAATTACAAAAATATAGGAATCTTTAGGATTTGTTCGAATTTTTGGTGTTTGATTTGATTGACTAAAATAAACTTTAGATGCAATCACTATGAAATAAACTACCAAGTGACTTGAATGCTGGAGTTTGTAGATGAATTTTGTTTGGATCCTGGAACTGCCTGTTGATTTGATGGAGGTTGTTGACGATCTGTCTTTGACTTTTGATTATCTTTCGGTATTTATTGATAACTGTGGATACTTCTATAAAACTGGGCATTGGAATCTAGAATCGATGTTTTATTGTTGATCTTCAACTGCTAGGTGTCTTTATTCCTTTGACATCTGGAACAAGGTCGAAACTGTCTTCACAGATTCTCGGTCAACAAATAGTGTGACGGGGACAAATGTGGGTTTTATGGTTGCAGGGATATTTGTTAGAGATGGGATCGTTACGTGCCAGCTGATGATCAATGATCATGTGAGATAATGTAATTGGCTAAGATATATGATGACGTGGTGAAAGATGTGGGAAGTAGCAGTGAGAAGGTGACGTGTAGTGAGAGGGGGGAAGTAGATGCAAGGGGCGAGAAGTATTGGGAGTGTGGAGGACAGGTGGTGTGTGGTGAGAGGGGAAGTATGAGCGATAGGTGACATGTAATGAGAGGGGGTAAGTAGATGCGATGGGTGAGAAGTATCGGGAGTGTGGATGAAAGGTGGCATATGGTGAGAGGAGGAGTAGATACGGGAGGTGAGGGGTATGAACAATTGTTAGAGAGGTGATGTGACAGGCGAGAGGGTGAGCGGTAGAGTAAGTGGAGGACACGTGTAAGAGGGGGGTGTTAGTGGTATTGGAGCGGTGGTTTAGGAAGATTTCGGAGGGGGGGGAGTAGGCGGTAAGTAGTATTAGGAGCAGGGGGGTCTGAAATAATGAGGAGGCGCCAGGTTAGGTGGTACTCGCGGTGGGGAAAACCACTTTTCGGACCCCACCGCTGTTAAAGGTAGAAAGGTCAGGGGGGTCTGAAAAAAGATGAGGATCGTCGATCTGGAACAAGATGAATGTCATTGATGAGATCAACACGAGGATTAAGTGCTACATGAAAAATGGTCATGTCACCTTCCGATTTTGGGTAAAATTAATGTGCCAATGACACATAAGTAATTTTTTTTTTTTTTTTTGAGACTTTATATTATAATATAATGCTTATTTTCATCAACCTAGGGTGCAATTTAACTGTGCAGACCATGCCTATTTTCTCTCCTTTTGGAAATTATTTTCAGAATGAAATATCATTTACCACATAAAATAATTGAAGGAAGAAATTTCAATCACCATGTGATCCTATGAAATATAGGGTTATAATAGGAACAACTGGTAACACAACTCCAAAAACATAAAAAATTTCGAAGCCAAATGATGCAAATTTTGATGACCATGTTTCAACAACTCATCACTACACAACAATATACTCTCTAGTGTTAGAGGATCTTGTGTGGTTGCATGTCTCATACATGATTCTCTCTAGAGTATGGTCTCCATGGTAACCTCAAATGAGCATGCAAAGTTTTTGTGGTTTGATATTGACAAGAGTGCCCTGCTACCTTAGGATATTTACATTGTAACTTTCTATTTCTCCCTATCCTTGTCACACTTCACACTTCATATAGATCCCAAGGGGAACCCTTTTCTTGACCTTTATGTCGACATCTCCCACTACTCCACTTTCAGGGAGGTTATTATTTCGGGGGGATTTAATGATCATACCAAAAACTCACATGTGTTTCTACCTGATAGAGTTGAGGATGGACTTTGTCGATAAGAGATAGAGTTGGACACCATGCTCCATAGGAGTTTTGATTATGGGATTAGGCCACTCGTATTATATGGTAGACACATTCTATAGCTTGATGAATCCAATGATTTACTATTCATGAATGATTTCCCCTAATACCCATGGTTTGGGAGCTTTACATGCTTCCCCCACTATTGGGGGGCTAGTGTGATGGACTGCATCATAACCAACTAGGATCTTGTCCTGCACATTCAACACTTCTTTATCTCTTCTCTCTCTCTAGATACCTTTGTCCGGAATGTTATTGTACCATTTCCTAGTATCATCAACAAAGGTAGCAGAGAAGATTCTTAGGACAACATCTTCCTCCTTATCTGAAATGGGATAAAGTTGAAAGCATGCCCAAAAGTTGTCTAAGTCTTCTTCAACAGTAGTGACATCATTACCAGAAAATTTAGGAAACCACTTTTCAAACTTTGGGGGCATGTTATGAGGGTATCCTGGAATCACAAACATGTCTAAATTCTTGAATGCTTTGGATGTCCATGGCCTTTGAGCCATTGGAGATAAAGGAAGTCTTCCACCAAATAAGGATTTGACAACATGAGAATTATGTGGAGGTTTCCTTGTATAGGCCTTGGTAGGATTAACAAATCTCCTATTAGGCCTTTGGTTAGTGTTATCGACACTTGAGCTTTGTGGAGTCGCCAAATGATCTCTCTAGGGATGGAACATTAAGAGGTAAAGGAAGGGATTCTTCCTTTAGTGGAGTTTCTAGATAAGCTTGTGAGAAAAGGATTTGAGGTAAGCTTACCCAAGAGAAGTTGTAGGAAGAATGACTTGATTCTCCCTAGCAACGACGCCAAAATGTTATCACAAAAATTGTACTTGTGCAAATCCCTCCATAAGATACTGATCTTGTGTAAAAATTGGAGGTATCTACCATTATCACCTAAGCAGATACTTCCCTCGTTTTAGTGAAGGAGAGAGATCCAACACAAGGGAGGATTCCCTAGTGACCTCAAGGGATCAAGTAGAAATATTAGCCAAGCTTATAGCCCCCTATCTTGGTCACTTGGATGTGATAGGATAGGTCTAAGATAGATGAAGGGTAAATATAGTTGTGCAAGGTAATTGGGAAAACTGTATGAAACATGAAACTTTCCAATGCATATAATGATCAGTTACCAAGTTATATAGCATGCCATTCACCAAAAGACACTAGATATCAAATTAAACCAATTGTTGTTTTAAATTTGCAGCAGTAAACCAATCTATATCAACATTAAGTATTTTATACACATTGGGAAAAGTAGCCCAGAAAATTAGCAATTGCGCTTTAGAATTTATCCTTCAACAAGTAGTTTAACATCCAATTGCTAGATAACAATTTTGAGCACTTTAAGCCACAATATTAAGTAAATATGCAGCAATGTATGCAAGCCCTAATCACTATAGCATTTAATTTATGAAAACAACAAGAAAACCAATGACCATCCGAAGCACTAGACTGTAATTAACTTGCTAATTATATCATAAATCCAAATTAAGCAAGAGTTTTAAGAGAGAGTGTGTTTGAATTAAACTAGGGTTTCAACCATCACTTGCAATCAACAAAAACTAGTGCCATTTCTCTTTCTTGGGTAATGGAGTCAAGGAACACACCATGAAATTGTTAGGTGCAAGAGAGATGAAGATAAAACTAGGGAATATAGCCTCATAATCCCTAACCTCAACTTTTTGGAAACAAACCCTACGGAATATAGCCTCATAAAACCTAGGTGTCGTTTTCTTCTCTAACCTCTATAATTTTTTTTTTAATTGAACTACCTCAAGCTCTAGGGGAATAAGGCCTCTTAATCCCTAAGACTTAAACCATCCAAGACAAGAATGCTAGGGTATAAAGACTCTTAAGACCTAGAATAAAATCTTAACGCTTCAATAATTAATGATGAATGAAAGGAGGGAGGGGGATAAAGCCTCTTAATCCCTCCTAGGGTTTCAAGTATACAAGGTAACATGCAACAATTAAGCCTCTAAAAGATAATTTACCAAAACACACCACACGCAAGAAATAAAACTTGAAGAAGAACACTTACTAGGTCAAGTGCATGCATGAGGAAACCCTAATTGACCATCCATTCATCAACAAGAGACAAGCATCCAATAAAATATTCCTTCAAGTGGTGTGCACAAGTACCCCTAGTGAAAAAGAGAAGAGAAGAGAAGAGATAAGTATAGGTGTATCTCACAAGTGTGAGAGTGATGATAAAATGTTTTGAGTGCTTCCTCTATTTATATGAGGTAACCAAGCACTGTTTTTCCACATAATTGAGTAAAACAACATTAATCCATGCTAGAAGTGGGGCTGACCCCTCAAAATAGCCTTTACAAATGAATAATCATGGAAATTTTTGTTGATGTCAAGCCTCCCAAGGGTGAAGGAGGGCCTCCCAAGGCCATGTGTCATCATCTGAGGTCCAAGCAACATGGAAGAATGCCATGTCACATCAAACCATAATGTGGTATCCAAGTGGAAAACAAACCCATCATCTCCATCCATCCCTAGAACATGACGTCAACATCAAAGCCCAACGTCCAAGGTGGAAAAGGTGATGTCCAAGGTGAAGAGAGAGTGTGTCTCATCTTTGCATGGTATCCAAGGCAAACCAAGTACAACATCTTCCATCAAGTGGCTAAGTAAAGTGTGGGTGCACTGTCCAAAGTATGAGATTTTTGCCCATATGTGTGTTGTTACTCCCCCATGCCTAGGGGTAACTAGAGGATATCATGTCTCATGGTCTGCAAAGGAGAACATGACCTCGACCTTGATGATGATCAACATGTCCACAGATGGCATCCCAACAACCCCCCTCTTTCATCTTTACAACTATAGGTCAACCGAGGCTCATCACATCCAAGCAAACTAGAGTATGGAATATGGTAATCCAACGTAACCATGAGGTATGTTAGTCCTTATTTCATGCAAAGTGTTGTTCTTAATTTGTTGGGCATGTGGATAAGGATATTTGGTTGAAGTTGGATAATGGAACACTGGTTTGGGAAATTGTGTCAGTTTCCTTATTTCACTTTGGTGGTTAGCTTCTACGTCGTAGTCCAGTGTTGTCATCGACCAGGGAAAAGGGGTAATACTGGGGGGGGCTCACAAGGGTAATGTTCCATTCCCCACCATAATTAACACTTTCCATCCTGGAGCCCCTCACATTGTACTAAACTTCGGTAATGGGTCATGGTCTATTGTCTCATGAGAAGAAGGTGATAAAGGCCCAGAGGTTGATGTAGTTTCCATATATATATGTTGAATGATAAAGGCCACCATAAAATCCATAGGCTAGCTTGAGCTCTACCCCCTCTAATGGTAATCTCCCCTTGTCTTGAGTGCAAATGAACGCCTCATCTATCAATTATAAAGGACTACTTCCTCGCAAAAAAATGAAGGAATGAAGCTTGAAACCTTATTAAGGGGACTTGCAAATGAGAACTGGGTATCAAAAGGAAATTAGGGGGTTTAGAATGAAAACAGTATTGAGGAAAAGGTATCTTGAGTAGAAACATATCCTCTACAAAGGCACTCATAGAGGTGGATTAAATGACACCATAAGCCATGAAGTAAGCGCTAAAACCATACCACTATCACACTTACTCTTGAAGGGTTTTTACTTGTCACTCTTAGGACCTATCCCTCTACCTAGGTTATTTTATTTCCTATATAGGTGGCACACCTAATAGGGTTGGATGAAGGCCCTCCCATACTTAAAATTGGAAACTCACACGGGGTCCTAGGCTAGTGTGATGCTTGAAGGGGATACTGGGGTGAATTGTCTTACATGGATCATATCTTAAGTTACAACTTACTTTGCATGTTTTAAGGACTAATGTTTCTTATGAACCTTGGCTAAACTTGTTTTATACTTGGTTTATTTTGGATGGACCTGAAATGGTTCTTTGAGGGACATCTTGGGCTTGTACCTAGGATGTTGTGCCTTTATTACAGGACATTTTCACGTGTGATGGAGAGAAATGGGTCATTCAGTGACTCACCACCCTCAGACATTAGCTCTCACACCCTTGGAACCCTGAACGATGGACATATGGGATTGGTAGGAGCAAATTCAATCACAATGGCACACAGATGGGATGGAATCCCCACAAGATGACATAGTACCCTATGACTTATTTTTCACCAGGATCAGGGACTTTGCAACAACAGACAGTCAGAGATAGTGTAGAGATGAGATGCAACTCCCTAGGGCTTGAACACAACACCTGGATCCTAGATGTTGGCCCTATTATAGTGATGATGTCACTTCCTAGGGTATGACGCAACTAGGGTTTGATGCACACATGGGGTATTGATGATGCATGGCTTGATTTTCGATGAGGAGAGACATCACTTTCTCCCACCTTGCTCCGGATTGATGCCACATGGCCTTTGGAGGCCTCTTGCTTGCCCAAGGGGCCTTGACGTCTCACACGTGTGGGATATTTTGATGTATTTTGCATTTATTACATCATGTAAAGGTTAAATGAGGAGCCAACCCCACTTAAGTCAATTGTTATGTTATGTTTGTAGACAAGGTGTAACGCTAGGCCTCATATATAAAGGGTATCACTCATTTAATTTTTGGATCATCATTCTCTCACCATTGTGAGAAGTACTTCTGAAATTTTCGTCCTTTTTGGGGTAACTAGCTCTTCTCTCTCATGCACCATTCTTGGAAAGGTATTTTATGGATGGTTTTGTTGATTTTGGATGGATATTTCTGCAATTGTGGTGAAATTCTCTTGGTTTCTTGGATGAAGTAGGTAAATTTATGCAATTATTGTTTATGTTATTAATGTTTATGGTGAAATTGTTATTTTGTTGCAAGAAGTCTTGTTTTATGAAACCCTAAGAGAGGAACATAAGTGCTTCTTCCTCTCACAATGTGATATTTGTCTAGAATTTGCTAAATTGTTCTTGCTAGGATTAGAATCCTAAAGCCCTAATGTGTTAGCGCTTTAGGATTTTAGCCCTAGATATTTGATCTTTGACCTAATTGAAGCTACAAGAAGGGAGAAACGGTTTCTAGGGCCCAAATGTGCTTTCACCCTAGAATTCCTTCTCCTCAAGATCTAAGACCTAAGACCCAAATGTGCTTGCACCTTAGGGCTTAGATCCTGCCTCTTGGTCCCAAGTAGGTCAACCTTCAAGATTGGTTGCATTTGAAGACTGCATAACCCTAGAAAGGCACTAATATTGAAGCAACTCTTATGATGGATTGATTGATAAACTCTCTCTCTCTCTCTCTCTCTCTCTCTCTCTCTCTCAAGCATTCTACTAATTGTACTAACACTAACCTTGGAAAACTCACTACATTTCTTGTTGTTGTTATAAAAGTTTTCTATAGCCATATGAAATCACTTCAATTTTCTACATACACTCATCTAAAGGTGGCTTAACTCACTCATAAATTTCTTCTAACAACCTAATATTATTCTATTGGTTATATGCTTACTTTTCATGGTCAATTGTGGTATTTATGAGCACTTATTATTTTTGTTGTTACAAATCCCTTCTTGTTGTTATAAGACTGGTTTACTGCTGCAATTTGCAACAACCTTAGCAATCTAAATTGTCTAGTGTCTAGAAGATGTCTTATTTACATACTTTATCTTGGAAGTTGTTATATATATGTTGTAAAGTGTTCTTTTTTCGGGAAGGTACCAAATCATATTCAAACCTATTCTCTTCCTTGACCTAGACCAACCATTCGATGATCAAGATAGGGGGCGGTAGGCTTGACTACTAAACTTGTTATTCGATCCCTTGAGCTCACCAAAGAAGCCTCCCTTGTGGTGGACCTCTTCCATCAGTAAAATGAGGAAAGTCCATACTTAAGTGATAGTGGTAGGTTCTTCCATAGTCACACAAGATTTGGGGGTCTTGTGGAGGGATTTTCACAAGTACAAATCCTACGAGAACATGTGCCATCATGACCATATATAGAAAATGCAAGCCCATCTATTCATCATCCAAGGTCCAGAAGATGTGAGAGCCCATGTCTGAGTATGTCAAGCCATCCAATGACTAAACACTTTGCATCACACATGCCATATCCTATTAATAGATGCACAACATCCTGGGTGAAAGAAGGGTATGTCCTTCAAAGAACCATGTCAGGTGCATCCAAATGAAATCAAAGTATGGAATCAAGCAAGACCAATATTCACAAGGTATAAGAGCCCTTAAATCGTATAAAGTAAGTTGTTACTTAACATAGAAGTCACATAAATAATTCACAATAAGCATCCTCTTCAAACTTCACTTTAGGTCAAGACTTTATGTAAGTTGGCAAGTTTAAATATGGGAGGGCCATCATCAAATCCTATTAGGTGTGCCAACCAAAGCAGGAAAAAAAGGACCCAAGTAGAGGGATATGTTTTTGTTGAGTTTTGTGTACCTTGAGAAGTGGTCCCCTTGTGTTTGTGAGTATCTAAACACAAGAGGGAAATGTTTGACCCTTGTGCCTTTTACTTTATGTCTAATTTCACTTTGACTTAGGAGATTTAAGTCAAAAGTGAAATATGTCACTTAAGTCATAAAGTGACAATTAATTCACTTTTTGGGTGAATTAAGAGACATAAAGCAAACTTAGGAAACTTAACCAAAAGTGGGTTTCTAAGTGAGATACTTGAGATAAGATCTCACCCATTGATTAGAGGTGGCTAGATTTGATCTTAGCCATTGATCTCTAGGTTTGGCCTAAGGATGGCTAAAGAGGGCGCATAGGGCCAATGAGGGATTCATTTGTTTACTTGTTACTTGAGGGATTTGAGTGAAAGAGTTGAGAGAGTTTTGGAGAAGAACACTAGGGCAAGAAGGGCACACCTTGGGAGGAGGGTGCACCATTGGAGCTTGCAGCTTGAGCTTGAGGGTGCATCTTGTGAGGAGGAGAACTAGCTAAGCTAGAGTGCACACTTGTGTATAAGGGCGCATAATCCTAGGAGGACAACAAGCCTTGGAGATGGGGCGCACATGTGAGGTGGGCACACTTATCTAGGAGGAAGAGGTGCATAATTCTGGCAGCAAACAATAGAAGGAAGGAATGAATTTCTATGCAGCAAATAACCAAGAGAAAGGGCAAAAATCCCAAGAAGGGGGTGTGCACTTCAAGGAGAACTTGACAACCAAGCTTGATATGAGTTGGTAGTTGTATATCAAGTTCCTCTTGTGTTATCTTTGTTGTATTTTTTCTTTCAGATCTTCATAATAAAATTATGCTCCAAACTGGTTTTCCACAGGGGGGGTTTATCCAGGGTCATGTTGACCAAAAACCCATGAGTTCATTTTTCATCTATGCCTAGTTATTTATCAGTTGTAAAGTAGTTAAAATATCTAAGAGGGTATTGTATGTTTTAAGGTTTATGCGTGTGCTAACCTTGGTTACTAAAACACTTGCAAGGGCACCTTAAAAGAGCAATGTCCAATCATCATTTTAAAGGCAGATTTGAGGGGATGAATTACCATACCTATTTGTTGTCCTAAAACAACAACAAGGACAGTTTTGGAACCTCAAACATAGAGCCCAACAAGAGGTCAAAAGACAAACATGTTGGGCAGCCTTTAGTTCCTCGGAAATTTAACAGTTTTGAGGGAAGCAGGAAAGAAAATAACCCTTAAAGAGTAAGTGTGATGTGAGACATGTTGTGCTTACGTTATGGCTTATGGAGTTATTATGTCCACCTCTATGAGCGCCTTTGTAGAGGGTGTGCTTGCTCTTGAGTTACCACTTTCTAGGTGCTACGTTTTTCCAACCACTTAATCTACCTTTTATATTGTCCTTTTATTAATTTGCAAGTCCCCTTTATAAGGTTTCAAGCATTAGCATTCATTTCTTTTGGGACTGGGGCGAATGCGGAAAGGGTAGAGCTCAAGTATGGGATGGATTTTAAAAGGCCTTATCATCCCATTCCTTTTTTTCTTTCACAATATTCTTTCTTTATCATTTTTCACTAGCAACTACAATCAACCTTTGGGCCTTTAGCCCCTCTTTTCATGAGAGAATGAACTATGACCCATTACTGAAGTATTTGCAAGTCCCCTTTATAAGGTTTCAAGCATTAGCATTCATTTCATTTGGGACTGGGGTGAATGCGGAAAGGGTAGAGCTCAAGTATGGAATGGATTTTAAAAGGCCTTATCATCCCATTCCTTTTTTTCTTTCAAAATATTCTTTCTTTATCATTTTTTACTAGCAACTACAATCAACCTTTGGGCCTTTAGCCCCTCTTCTCATGAGAGAATGAACTATGACCCATTACTGAAGTATAAATGGATACATATGATTGATACATAAAAGGGATACAATATGAGCATTTAAAGAGCACGTATCCCTCCTTGTGATACATTTGTTTAGAAATAATATATTATAATGTGGAGAGATTTTTCTCCATGTTAAATCTTCCACATACTTTTGAGGGACCATCACACATCATATGCTTATGGGGGGCCTCTACACAATGTATTTGATAAAGATCCATGAGTCAACCATGCTCACAAGGAGCTTCCCTCAACCGTGGTCCACGATTTATGAAGGGAATATATTATGTGAGCCACCTTCATATCTCAACTTGTGTCCAAGGTCCATTTTGATATGGGATGATCTGTATATGACCATTCAATGGCACATGATGGAGTATGTGATTTAATATTCAAGCAACTGATTGAAAGAACCTGTTCACATGGAACATGGAATCGATTGAACATTGATGGGGCCACTTCCACATATCATTCTACATGTCAATTGAATTTTCCCATGAGTATGGTTAAGGGGAGAAATTCACATGATTGAGGTTATGCAAATGTGTTTCTCATAGGATGTACCATGGCGTTTCATTTGATTATAAACCATGGTTCCTCAATTCAAATCAACCATTACATACATATGCGCTAGATGGGGCCACCTCCATTATTTCTTTGTGCTATGGGTCCATGCATCTCTTATTGGCTCATGGTGCTCATATTTCACTTGACCGTTTGATGAGTCTCACACAAGCAATTCCTCCACCAATGTTTTGATTATGATGTTGATTTCTTCTGAGGATAGCATGTGGGTTGTGTCTTTATGTTATGGTTTATTTCCATAGTGCATGGGCCATCCTATGCATGCATCTTATCACTAGTTCACTTGATCTAGTCGTACAAGGGTCATTCTCTCTCCTTTCTCATGCATGGTGGACTCTTGGGGACTTGGTGATACATTGCATGAAACCAAGACTTTGTTACATTATGGAGGGTTATACACTTCAAGACTTTGTTACATTATGGAGGGTTATACACTTCCAACACTTTCTAGAACAAATAAAATATTATTTTTTTACTATAAGAGGTTGAGTTAGAGACTCTATTTAAAAAGAAACATCCTCACTTCTTTGGGTGTGGTTGGATTTGGGAGAACTCCCTCCCTTGGAGCTTAATGACAAATCTCTTGGATATGCTTGGAGAACCAACAATTTATTGTGGGTGAGGATGTTTGTATATCTTTCATTTTTTTCCCCTTTTGTTGTAGAAATAGCTAGACATCTATTTCAGTAGTTAGAAGTTGGTGTACTTCTCCCATCTTCCATGTCATATTATAACTAAAAATTTTCTTATGAATATTTTTCTTTTTCTACTCATGGATTAAAGTTTCTCATACATAGTTCTTGATAGCTATAATATCCTCAAATATTGAGTGTTTTCTACACTTGCAACACTCTTAGCATAATCTCTACAACACAGGGCAATAAGGAGAAGAGAACGTTTGGCTTGTATTTTTCAACCAAATTGTCTCTGTACCATTTTCAGAACAACCTCTCATTTGAGATTTGTTATGACCCCATTTTCCCAAGGGACTAGGCACTAATCTTCAATCCTACCATCCACTTTGTTTCTAGAACCTATTTTGTTGGAATCTACTCTTCACATCACCTTGCACTTCATAGTTTTAATCTTTAGCAATCATATTTAGGGAATCATCCCTTGATCCAGAGAAGAGTTGACCTAAAGAGTAGAAGAGAGTTGGTGAGGTGATAGTGGCCAAACTCCTAGTTACACAAATCTACCATCTAGGTGCTTGGAGATTTACAGTATTATGATGACAAATTTTGTGGTAACATGCTCTTCATAAATAATAATTAATTGCTTGTTAAGAGTTATTCAAGATTTGTTTTGGTGGAGTGCTCCCTTAAATTTTTTGTTGTTGTTTGAATAAATAATATAATAAAGGTATTCAAGACCATTCTATGCAAATTGCTCCTCAAATTAGTGTTTTTTTTTCCATGTGTCATCCCATTTCTTTAGAGCACTCCTTTAGATAACGACTCCTTAATTATCCTCATAAAATAATAATAGATTCCAAGTAAAAGAGGACATTCTTCAGGGTAGGGAAATACTACTTTGGGATGATAAAAGGATGTTATACCTTTTCATTGGAGCTAGGGCATTCTTTCAAAACCTACTTCAAGTTGAGTGCTTCAAACGCGGCCAGGGTTTAAGGTGGAAAATTTGAAACCACCATAACACTCTCAATATTGGTTTTATTTTCTATTATGACCATAATTATGAAACTCCGCAGCCACTCCACACCTATTGGAACTGATTTGGGGGAAATGTAGAAACTTTTTCAAAATATAACTACCCATGATGGTGGGTGTTGCTAACAAACTCCTTACAAAGTGGATCTCATGGACATAAATACCCCTACAATGAGGATGTCATAGAACAACATGTAAGAATGGTCAAACCCTAGGAACCCTTCTGTTGATGGGAGTTCCTCTCCAAAAATATGCAAGGACAAGTGTAACCTCCTCCCTTAGTGTGCCCTTCAAGAAGCCCATCTTCCAATGATGTACATAACGAAAAAGGACCAAGTCCATGAAGCACTCCTTAATATGTGGTTTGACCTTTCCCAAAAAGATTCTACGTGTCTTTAGATGCATGGTGCTCTCCTAAAAGCTTCAATGGTGTGAAATTCCTCCAAATATGTAACTTATGCACTAGGATATGTCAAATGCCTCAAAATTAGAATTCAAAGAAAGAGCATGCATCATCATATGTAGAAGGTGTTACCCCCCCATGCCTAGGGGTAACTAAAGGAGATCATGTCTCAAGGCTTGTAATGGAGAACATGATCTACACCATGATAATGATGATCATCCTGTCCAAAGATGGCATCCCAACAACCCCCTTGATTTACCTCCTAGTTGCATCAACCAAGGCTCATCACATTCAAGCAACCCAAAGTATGGGAGATGGTAAGCCATTGTCACCATGAGGTATGTTAGTCCTTTTTTCATCCAAAGTGTTGTGCTTAATTTATTGGGCATGTGGGTGAATATCCTTGGTTGAAGTCGGATAATGGATCATTCGTTTGGGAATTTGTTTTAGTTGCCTTGTTTCACCTTGGTGGTCAAATTCTATGCCCTAGTCCCGTGTTGTCACTTCCTAAGGAAAAGGGGTAATACTGGGGGGCCCTCCCAAGGGTAACGTTCTGTTCTCGGTCATACTTAACAGTTTCCATCTTGAATCCTTTCACATATCCTAAACTTCGGCTATGGTCCATTCTCAGATGAGAAGAAGGGGATGAATACCTAGAGGATGATGCAGATGCTCTATGTATATGTTATTGCAAAATTATAAAGGACACCATAAAATCCTCAGTCTATCTTGAGCTCTACCCCCTCTAATGGTAATCTCCCTTGTCCATATCTGAATGAATGCACCAATTATAAAGGACTATTGCCCAATAAAAATTAAAGGAATGAAGCTTGAAACTTTATAAAGGGGACTTGCAAATGATAACTAGGCAATAGTTATCAAAAGGAAAATAAGGGTTTAAGAATCCAAAAAGTACCGAGGAAAGGGTATCTCAAGCAAGTAAGTGCCACCTCTACAAAGGTGCTCATAGAAATGGATTCCATAAACCATGAAGTAAGCCTAATACCACATCGCATTCACACTTACTCTTGATGGGTTTTTACTTTCCCTCGTCACTCTCAGGACCAATCCCTTCTACCTGGGTTATTCTATTTCTTGTCTAGGTGGCACACCTAATAGGGTTGGATGAAGACCCTCCTGTACTTGAACCTGGTAACTCACATGGGTTCCTAGCTGGTGTGATGCTTGAAGGAGATACTAGGGTGAATCATTTCACATGGCTTATGTATTAAGTTGCAACTTACTTTACATATCTCAAGGACTGATATTTCTTATGAAATTTGGTTTAGCTTGTCTTATATTCTACTTTGTTTTGAATGGCCATGACATGGTTCTTGAGGGACATCCTGGGCTTGCACCCAGGACATTTTGCCTTTATTACAGGACTTTGGCACATGTGATGGAGAGAAGTGGGTCATATAGTGACTCACCATCCTCATACAGTGACTCACATTCTCAGGACTTTGGACGATGGACAGATGGGCTTAGTTTGAGTAGTACTGGTCATTATGCCACTCATGTGGGCTAGAAGCTCACAGGCTGGGTAGAGCACTTTAGAGCTCTTGTGCACAAAGGATGGAGGGTGTTGCCTTTGGAGGCACCTTAGCATCATTTGGGGATGAGATTGCATCCCTCTTGCACTTGGATGTGGCCTTTGGAGGCCTATGACATCACCTTCTAGCCTTGACGTCACCTTTTTGGGCTAGGGTTTGATGGATGGTGTGGTTCTAGAGATGATTTGACATGGATTGGAGAGAGATGACACCTTGCTTCACACCCTTTGCACATTGGAGTATGCCACATAGCCTTTGGAGGCCCAACGTCTCACTCCTTCAGCCTTTACGTCATACTTTTGAGCATTGTGTGACCCTTCTAGGGCATGACGTCACCCTTTTAGGGTTTTGTTTGATGTATTTTGTATTTTGTATTTTGGCATATTATTAGAGGCAAATTAAGAGGGTCTACCCTCTTTATATTTTGTATTTAAAAAATTGTGTGGAAAAATTGTTTAGGGTTGCCTCATATAAAAAAGGAAAATCCTCATTTCATTTTATCATCATAAATTCTCACCTTTGTGAGATAACAAGTCTGAAATTTTAAACCTCTTTGGCTATCTTTCTCTTCTACACTTATGCACTATGTTTGGAAGATCAAATTGTGGATGTTTTGCTGATTTTTGATGAGGAATTTCTGCAATTAGGGTTTTGTCTCATAGTATCTTGGCTAAAGTAAATGAATTTTCTGCAATTTATCTTTTTGTTGTTATGTTTCATGGTGAATCTTGCTACTTTATGTTAGATGTCTTTCTTGGTAAAACCCTAAGAGAGGAGCATACATGCTTCCTCCTCTCACAAGGTTATTTTTGTTTAGATTTGGTTAAGCATTCTTGCTAGGGTTAGTATCCTAAATCCCTAAAGTGCTAGCACTTAAGAATTTTAGCCCTAGACATTTGATTTTGAATTAGTTGAAGCATTAAGAAGGGAGAAAAGATTGCTATATCCCAAATGTGCTTCTAGCAATCCTTCTCTTTAAGGTTTAAACCCTAAGGCCCTAATGTGATAGCACCTTAGAGTTTAACCCTAACTCTTAGGTTTCTCCTAGTTTAATCTTCAAGTATTGTTGTATTTGTTGTTATAAATACCCCATAGCCCTAAGGAACTGGTTTCATAGCTCTCTTGTGGTCAAATTGATTAACAAACACTCTCTTTCAACTCTCTACTAACTTTACTAACACTAACTTACTAGTAAACTTGTTGTTGTTGCAAAAGTTTGCTACAACCACCTGATAACACTTTAATTTGTTGCATACACTCATCTATTGGTGGTATAACTCACTCAGAAATTGCATCTAACAATTGGATATTGTTCTAATAGATTTATGCTAAATTTTTCCTTGTCAATTGTTGCATTTCTGATCAATAATTAGTTGCTACTATTATAACTTGTTTACTGTTGTTGTGAATATTTTTAATGACAAAATCAGAAATATCTCATTCACATATTTTGTCAAACACTTGAATAACTTGATATTTTAGTCTTTAATAAATGCCTTTAAAACAGAAAGCAACTGAAAGATAAAATACTTAAGTCAAGCAAATCACTGATCCATACTCTGATAATGCAACAAGTAGATAAGTGATTTTGGTCCAATGACCAGGGAAAAAACCCCACTATGGAGAAAACCCTAGAGAGAGATAAATTTATTAATGAGCAAATTTATAGAAATTCTACAACTCACAAAATTTCTTCTGTTCATCAAAACTTCAAAATAGCAATCCAAACTATCAACTTATCTCTGCCTGAGGCAAACTTGATCTTGCTGCCCACACTGCAACCTGATTTCTGCTCACACGTGCCAGTAGAAGACTATACATAATCCTTGATTTCTGTGCCAACAGACCTCGATATTTGTGCCATCAAAAATTGTACGGACTATGCGGTTTTCCAAACATAAAACTTCCTTTCTCTACCTGGGGATCTGAATCTGCAATATGCCTCGGAATTTACACTCTTTTACTGTTGTTGTACGAATGATTCTTTGCAGGAAATTCATGTTGTATGGACTGCATCATTTCTTGGAACCCGTGCCCTGATTTGACTTGATGAATATGCTCTCTCTCTCTCTTTGTCTTCTCTGTGTGTTTTTCTCCCATTCGCAAGCATGTATATGTACTCTCTCTTTTCCCAAGAAACCCTAACTTACATAACCAACTCAATCTAATGGCTATCATAAGTCTAATATGAGGGCTCACATTTAATTCTCCTCATTAATTACAAAGTAAGTAATAAATGCACATTAAATACTTTTGGGTCCCACAACTTAAAATCACTTTAAGTTATAAAGTCCATTCACTTTATAAAAGCACTTTGTTTAAAAAGTCACTTTATAATTAAAACATGTCTAGGAAACATGACTTTATGTCCCCCCCATGAAAAAACACAAAAACATGAATGACATCCCTTGTTAAATTTCAACAAATTTTATGTCTAGTGTCTTTAGAAGGTATTTATTGCTTGTTTGAACTTGGAAATAATCATATGCATGCTATAAAGTGTTCTTGTTTCGGGCAGGTACTCAAACAACCTTATACCTCTTATCTTTCCTTGACCTAGACCTTTTATTCGGTGATCAAGAGAGGGGGCGGTAGGCTTGGATACTATACTTGCTACTTTGATCCCATGAGGTCACCAGGGAAGCCTCCCTTGTGGTGGACCTCTTCCATCACTAAATGAGGGTAGTTCTTATTAAGGTGATAGTGGTAGGATCTTCTACAATTATGCAAGATTTGGGTATCTTGTGTTGGGCTTTGCACAATTTCAAATCCCGCAATAACGGAAAGCACCCCAAAAGGTGAACTGCTTCCACGTGTGCAACATTACCTCCAAATATGTGAATTCAACCATAGAACATGCCTCAAAAGACATGAGCGCCATAACATGTGAAAGTAAAAGGAAAAAATGTGGATCTCCATCTCTCCCAATTCTAATGAACAAGATTATGTTAGCATCCGTGATTCGTACCAAGCTCCCAAATCTCACATCCTCATTATAGTATGGCTTAGAAGAATTCCTCGAAAATGCAAAATGAGTCTTGCATTTTCCGGTGATAATAAGCTTGTTAGCAATCTTGAGCAATGGTGAGATGGGGAAAAATGATTTTTTGACTCTCTCTCATCTTCTTAAGAGAAATGGAGCCTAAACTTTCTTAATGTAGAGAATAAGACTAAGGAATTCTTAACAAATCTACTGTCTAAAGCTAGAGCTTTGAGAGATCTCTTCTTCAAAAGATTAAAAGATTGAGAGTATAACTTCAGTGTTTCAATGAGGGATGGTTAGCTCAACTAAGATCTACGGAGAGATTAGTGAATGTGGAACTAGATGTTTTTAATGTGGAAGATAGAGAAAAATATTAAACATAGTAACTGAAAATGGAGTCAGCTAAGAATATTAATTTTTTCAAGGTCTATGTTAAAAACAAGAGAGCTTAGTCCTACATATCATGTACAAAGAACAATAGGTAGGACTTGCTAAATTCTCTTTTCTAGGATGATATCACATCTTACTATGAGTTTCTTTTCTAGGAAGATATCAGATCTTGTTGAGTCTCTTTAGATGACTTAGGAGCACAATGGCAAGTGGGAACTGGCATCCATATTGGTCTTGTTAAAACTTTTATCCCTAGTAAATGTGGGGAGTGAACAATTGAATAATATGTTAAAGCATCTTTCTTACGACAAAGAGGTGGAAATGATAGTTAAATATGAACACAAATAAGACACAAGCCCAAATAACCTCCATATTGAGTTTTTCAATTTAATTGTTGATAGAGCAATTCCTTTGATGAGTTAAATGATAAAGTGGTCCAAGTTGTAAGAAGAGTCCATCCTTTAACTAATGCATTCTTTAGAGCCTTAACTTTAGAAGGAAAATATTTATATGATTTAGCAACCTACTGTCCAATATCTACTAATAGTATTACAACAAAACTTTGAGTGAAAAGGTCAAGTTCATTGATGGACAAGCTAATTTCAAGGAACTGGACATTATTTTGTTCAAGGGAGGAATATTATGGGAATGTCATAGCTCAGAGAATCTCTCCGTTGAGCTAGACATAGTAAAGAGCCAACCATGATCTTGAAACTTGATGTCGAGAAAGCTTACGACAAGCTACAATGGCTACCTTAAAAGTTAATGGAGTATTTTGGCATAGCCTTCTATGCATAGCCAGATTCTCCCAAGTGCAAATGTAGTTGTCTTGGTGAATGGTGCCTTAATAGCCTTCTTTGCGTCATATTATGGTGATCTAGTAGTTCTTCAGAATATAACTAGTCACAGCTTTTTTGTAGATGAAAAACTCTAATGGGTATGTTTGTTTTGGAGGAAGTAGACCTGTAGAAACAGGTTGTTTCTTTTTGCATTCAAAGATCGAAGGGAGTTGTATTCTACAATCCAGTATGTGAGTCCAATGAGTCCAGTATGTAAGTAAATGTGTGATTTTCATGTTTAACATTAACATTGACTATGTAATATAAATCAACACAATATACTATCTAAAAAAATAAAGGAAATAACAACCTAGTGTAAATGAGATATAATAAAAATAACAACCCAGTGTAAATGAGATATAGTTAAAAAATCTGTAATGTAAGTTCTGCTATTCAAGTAAAAACAGCAGATTTTTCTCTGAGTATATAAAAATTGTATGTGTACGCGTGTAGTTTCCCAATTTTCTCAAATTTTGAAAGTCACATTTTCAGATTGAACTCATTATTGTGTTGGAAATGCCTCCACCAATATTTCATCAAAGCACTTTTGATCTTTCTTTGTGGAATATTATTATACTGTGTATTAGGATATATGAAATCTTTTAAAGAATTCAGCTATAAACATTCATAGAAAGCATGGATAGGCATGTCAAGAAATGTTAGAGGTTTTATTTGAATTCTACTTTTGATATTATGGGCGCCATCTTTTCAGGCTAAGCTCATCTGAATATAAACTAATGAGTTTATTGGTTGTCATGCCCAACAAGACCACTGGCTCCTTGTACTTCTGGGCTGCTCATCTGGCTGGGCCTAGGTGGGGTCCATTTGCATCTTGGTGTTGTGCCTGGCTGGAAACCATTGGTCTGATTGCAGGCATGGGAGCTCAGGTATGCAGTGCAACTCCATTGAGCTCCATATTAAGGCAAAGGTTGAATAATGTTACATCTCCGAGAATATTTACAATTAGTGCCATGCATACTGTGGGATGATTGTCCTTTGTAACAGGAAGACAGTCTTTTGTCCCATAATGCATGCGTGCCTGTTTTAATTTGATATTTGTTTCCAGTTTCTTCCTCTTCATAATAAAAAAGACAATCTTGGTAGACAATAACTGCATACATCTCCTTTTAAGTAAAGTTCCTATGCTTTCTTATCACCAGTAAATTTTCTCGATAGAGATCCTCTGGAGTATTCTTATACTGTTATCTTTCTTGGGACTATCAATAGAGCATACTTTTCTTTTGTTTGGGAATCAATGTTATTAGTGCCCCTGAGCATCTGCTGGTACAATTAGAGCACGGGGACATGGCACTCGTTTAGGGATGCTATGTTGTATTTGCTTGTGGGCAGTACAAAATGTTGACCAGAAGTAATAAGAGAAGGGATTATATCGTGTGCTTATTTCTCTAAAGTCAGAACTTATTGCTGCACCTGGGTTGTATTCAAATGTTCTTGAGTTTTACAGAAAGAAAAAATGTTTCTGCGTGGCCAATTATCCATTCAGTGGATGCATCAAATTTCATAGTTTCTGTTGTTTATCTTGCCGTCTCAGTATTTTGAATTATAG
>ML818737.1:70230-89608 GCA_009831015.1 Picea engelmannii | reverse complement strand
CATAAAGCAAACTTAGGAAACTTAACCAAAAGTGGGTTTCTAAGTGAGATACTTGAGATAAGATCTCACCCATTGATTAGAGGTGGCTAGATTTGATCTTAGCCATTGATCTCTAGGTTTGGCCTAAGGATGGCTAAAGAGGGTGCATAGGGCCAATGAGGGATTCATTTGTTCACTTGTTACTTGAGGGATTTTAGTGAAAGAGTTGAGAGAGTTTTGGAGAAGAAGGCTAGGGCAAGAAGGGTGAACCTTGGGAGGAGGGTGCACCATTGGAGCTTGCAGCTTGAGCTTGAGGGTGCATCTTGTGAGGAGGAGCACTAGCTAAGCTAGAGTGCACACTTGTGTATGAGGACGCATAATCCTAGGAGGACAACAAGCCTTGGAGATGGGGCGCACATGTGAGGTGGGCATACTTATCTAGGAGGAAGAGGTGCATAATTATGGCAACAAACAATAGAAGGAAGGAACAGATTTCTATGCAGCAAATAACCAAGAGAAAGGGAAAATATCCCAAGAAAGGGGTGTGCACTTCAAGGAGAACTTGACAACCAAGCTTGAGATGAGTTGGTAGTTGTAGATCAAGTTCCTCTTGTGTTATCTTTGTTGTATTTTTTCTTTCAGATCTTCATAATAAAATTATGCTCCAAATTGGTTTTCCATGGGGGGGTTTTATCCAGGGTCATGTTGACCAAAAACCCATGAGTTCATTTTTCATCTATGCCTAGTTATTTATCAGTTGTAAATTAGTTAAAATATCTAAGAGGGTATTGTATGTTTTAAGGTTTATGCGTGTGCTAACCTTGGTTACTAAAACACTTGCAAGGGCACCTTAAAAGAGAATCCAATCATCATTTTAAAGGCAAATTTGAGGGGATGAATTACCATACCTGTTTGTTGTCCTAAAACAACAAGAAGGATAGTTTTGGAACCTCAAACATAGAGCCCAACAAGAGGTTAAAAGACATACATGTTGGGCAGCCTTTAGTTCCTCGAAAATTTTACAGTTTTGAGGGAAGCAAGAAAGAAAATAACCCTTAAAGAGTAAGTGTGATGTGAGACATGTTGTGCTTACTTTATGGCTTATGGAGTTATTATGTCCACCTCTATGAGCGCCTTTGTAGAGGGTGTGCTTATTCTTGAGTTACCACTTTCTAGGTGCTACGTTTTTCCAACCCCTTAATCTACCTTTTATATTGTGCTTTTATTAATTTGCAAGTCCCCTTTATAAGGTTTCAAGCATTAGCATTCATTTCTTTTGGGACTGGGGCGAATGTGGAAAGGGTAGAGCTCAAGTATGGGATGGATTTTAAAAAGACTTATCATCCCATTCCTTTTTTTCTTTCACAATATTCTTTCTTTATCGTTTTTTACTAACAACTACAATCAACCTTTGAACCTTTAGCCCATCTTCTCATGAGAGAATGAACTATGACCCATTACTAAAGTATAAAGGGATACATATAATTGATACATAAAAGGGATACAATATAAGCATTTAAAGAGCATGTATCCCTCCTTGTGAATATAACGTGATACATTTGTTTAGAAATAATATATTATAATGTGGAGAGAGTTTTCTCCATGTTAAATCTTCCACATACTTATGAGGGACCATCACACATCATATGCTTATGGGGGGCCTCTACACAATGTATTTGATAAAGATCCATAAGTCAACCATGCTCACAAGGAGCTTCCCTCGACCGTGGTCCACGATTTATGAAGGGAATATATTATGTGAGCCACCTTCATATCTCAACTTGTGTCCAAGGTCCATTTTGATATGGGATGATCTCAACTTGTGTCCAAGGTCCATTTTGATATGGGATGATCTGTATTTGACCATTCAATGGCACATGATGGAGTATGTGATTTAATATTCAAGCAACCGATTGAAAGAACCTGTTCACATGGAACATGGAATCGATTGAACATTGATGGGGCCACTTCCGCATATCATTCTACATGTCAATTGAATTTTCCCATGAGTATGGTTAAGGGGAGCAATGCACATGATTGAGGTTATGCAAATGGGTTTCTCATAGGATGTACCATGACGTTTCATTTGATTATAAACCATGGTTCCTCAATTCAAATCAACCATTACACACCTATGCGCTAGATGGGGCCGCCTCCATTATTTCTTCGTGCTATGGGTCCATGCATCTCTTATTGGCTCATGGTGCTCATATTTCACTTGACCGTTTGATGAGTCTCACACAAGCAATTCCTCCACCGATGTTTTGATTATGATGTTGATTTCTTGTGAGGATAGCATGTGGGTTGTGTCTTTATGTTATGGTTTATTTCCATAGTGCATGAGCCATCCTATGCATGCATCTTATCACTAGTTGACTTGATCTAGTCGTACAAGGGTCATTCTCTCTCCTTTCTCATGTATGGTGGACTCTTGGGGACTTGGTGATACATTGCATGAAGCCAAGACTTTGTTACATTATGGAGGGTTATACACTTCCAACACTTTTTAGAACAAATAAAATATTATTTTTTTTTACTATAAGAGGTTGAGCTAGAGACTCTATTTAAAAAGAAACACCCTCACTTCTTTGGGTGTGGTTGGATTTGGGAGAACTCCCTCTCTTGGAGCTTAATGACAAATCTCTTGGATGTACTTGGAGAACAAACAATTTATTGTGGGTGAGGATGTTTGTATATCTTTCATTGTTTTTCCTTTTGTTGTAGAAATAGCTAGACATATATTTCAGTAGTTAGAAGTTGGTGTACTTCTCCCATCCTCCATGTCATATTATAACTAAAAATTTTCTTATGAATATTTTTCTTTTTCTACTCATGGATTGAAGTTTCTCATACATAGTTCTTGATAGCTATAATATCCTCAAATATTGAGTGTTTTCTACACTTGCAACACTCTTAGCATAATCTCTGCAACACATGGCAACAATGAGAAGAGAACGTTTGGCTTGTATTTTTCAACCAAATTGTCTCTGTACCATTTTCAGAAGAACCTCCCATTTGAACTTTGTTATGACCCCATTTTCCCAATGGACTAGGCACTAATCTTCAGTCCTACCATCCACTTTGTTTCTGGAACCTATTTTGTTGGAAATTACTCTTCACATCACCTTGCACTTCACATCTTTAATCTTTAGCAATCATATTTAGGGAATCCTCCCTTGATCCGGAGAAGAGTCGACCTAAAGAGTAGAAGAGAGTTGGTGAGGTGATAGTGGCCAAACTCCTAGTTACACAAATCTACCATCTAGGTGCTTGGAGCTTTACAGTATTATGATGACAACTTTTGTGGTAACATGCTCTTCATAAATAATAATTAATTGCTTGTTCAAGAGCTATTCAAGATTTGTTTTGGTGGAGTGCTCCCTTAAAATTTATTGTGTTGTTTGAATAAATAATATAATAAAGGTATTCAAGACCATTCTATGCAAATTGCTCCTCAAATTAGTGCCTTTTTTTTCCATGTGTCATCCCATTTCTTTAGAGCACTCCTTTAGATAACGACTCCTTAATTATCCTCATAAAATAATAATAGATTCCAAGTAAAAGAGGACATTCTTCAGGGTAGGGAAATACTACTTTGGGATGATAAAAGGATGTTATACCTTTTCATTGGAGCTAGGGCATTCTTTCAAAACCTACTTCAAGTTGAGTGCTTCAAACGCGGCCAGGGTTTAAGGTGGAAAATTTGAAACCACCATAACACTCTCAATATTGGTTTTATTTTCTATTATGACCATAATTATGAAACTCCGCAGCCACTCCACACCTATTGGAACTGATTTGGGGGAAATGTAGAAACTTTTTCAAAATATAACTACCCATGATGGTGGGTGTTGCTAACAAACTCCTTACAAAGTGGATCTCATGGACATAAATACCCCTACAATGAGGATGTCATAGAACAACATGTAAGAATGGTCAAACCCTAGGAACCCTTCTGTTGATGGGAGTTCCTCTCCAAAAATATGCAAGGACAAGTGTAACCTCCTCCCTTAGTGTGCCCTTCAAGAAGCCCATCTTCCAATGATGTACATAACGAAAAAGGACCAAGTCCATGAAGCACTCCTTAATATGTGGTTTGACCTTTCCCAAAAAGATTCTACGTGTCTTTAGATGCATGGTGCTCTCCTAAAAGCTTCAATGGTGTGAAATTCCTCCAAATATGTAACTTATGCACTAGGATATGTCAAATGCCTCAAAATTAGAATTCAAAGAAAGAGCATGCATCATCATATGTAGAAGGTGTTACCCCCCCATGCCTAGGGGTAACTAAAGGAGATCATGTCTCAAGGCTTGTAATGGAGAACATGATCTACACCATGATAATGATGATCATCCTGTCCAAAGATGGCATCCCAACAACCCCCTTGATTTACCTCCTAGTTGCATCAACCAAGGCTCATCACATTCAAGCAACCCAAAGTATGGGAGATGGTAAGCCATTGTCACCATGAGGTATGTTAGTCCTTTTTTCATCCAAAGTGTTGTGCTTAATTTATTGGGCATGTGGGTGAATATCCTTGGTTGAAGTCGGATAATGGATCATTCGTTTGGGAATTTGTTTTAGTTGCCTTGTTTCACCTTGGTGGTCAAATTCTATGCCCTAGTCCCGTGTTGTCACTTCCTAAGGAAAAGGGGTAATACTGGGGGGCCCTCCCAAGGGTAACGTTCTGTTCTCGGTCATACTTAACAGTTTCCATCTTGAATCCTTTCACATATCCTAAACTTCGGCTATGGTCCATTCTCAGATGAGAAGAAGGGGATGAATACCTAGAGGATGATGCAGATGCTCTATGTATATGTTATTGCAAAATTATAAAGGACACCATAAAATCCTCAGTCTATCTTGAGCTCTACCCCCTCTAATGGTAATCTCCCTTGTCCATATCTGAATGAATGCACCAATTATAAAGGACTATTGCCCAATAAAAATTAAAGGAATGAAGCTTGAAACTTTATAAAGGGGACTTGCAAATGATAACTAGGCAATAGTTATCAAAAGGAAAATAAGGGTTTAAGAATCCAAAAAGTACCGAGGAAAGGGTATCTCAAGCAAGTAAGTGCCACCTCTACAAAGGTGCTCATAGAAATGGATTCCATAAACCATGAAGTAAGCCTAATACCACATCGCATTCACACTTACTCTTGATGGGTTTTTACTTTCCCTCGTCACTCTCAGGACCAATCCCTTCTACCTGGGTTATTCTATTTCTTGTCTAGGTGGCACACCTAATAGGGTTGGATGAAGACCCTCCTGTACTTGAACCTGGTAACTCACATGGGTTCCTAGCTGGTGTGATGCTTGAAGGAGATACTAGGGTGAATCATTTCACATGGCTTATGTATTAAGTTGCAACTTACTTTACATATCTCAAGGACTGATATTTCTTATGAAATTTGGTTTAGCTTGTCTTATATTCTACTTTGTTTTGAATGGCCATGACATGGTTCTTGAGGGACATCCTGGGCTTGCACCCAGGACATTTTGCCTTTATTACAGGACTTTGGCACATGTGATGGAGAGAAGTGGGTCATATAGTGACTCACCATCCTCATACAGTGACTCACATTCTCAGGACTTTGGACGATGGACAGATGGGCTTAGTTTGAGTAGTACTGGTCATTATGCCACTCATGTGGGCTAGAAGCTCACAGGCTGGGTAGAGCACTTTAGAGCTCTTGTGCACAAAGGATGGAGGGTGTTGCCTTTGGAGGCACCTTAGCATCATTTGGGGATGAGATTGCATCCCTCTTGCACTTGGATGTGGCCTTTGGAGGCCTATGACATCACCTTCTAGCCTTGACGTCACCTTTTTGGGCTAGGGTTTGATGGATGGTGTGGTTCTAGAGATGATTTGACATGGATTGGAGAGAGATGACACCTTGCTTCACACCCTTTGCACATTGGAGTATGCCACATAGCCTTTGGAGGCCCAACGTCTCACTCCTTCAGCCTTTACGTCATACTTTTGAGCATTGTGTGACCCTTCTAGGGCATGACGTCACCCTTTTAGGGTTTTGTTTGATGTATTTTGTATTTTGTATTTTGGCATATTATTAGAGGCAAATTAAGAGGGTCTACCCTCTTTATATTTTGTATTTAAAAAATTGTGTGGAAAAATTGTTTAGGGTTGCCTCATATAAAAAAGGAAAATCCTCATTTCATTTTATCATCATAAATTCTCACCTTTGTGAGATAACAAGTCTGAAATTTTAAACCTCTTTGGCTATCTTTCTCTTCTACACTTATGCACTATGTTTGGAAGATCAAATTGTGGATGTTTTGCTGATTTTTGATGAGGAATTTCTGCAATTAGGGTTTTGTCTCATAGTATCTTGGCTAAAGTAAATGAATTTTCTGCAATTTATCTTTTTGTTGTTATGTTTCATGGTGAATCTTGCTACTTTATGTTAGATGTCTTTCTTGGTAAAACCCTAAGAGAGGAGCATACATGCTTCCTCCTCTCACAAGGTTATTTTTGTTTAGATTTGGTTAAGCATTCTTGCTAGGGTTAGTATCCTAAATCCCTAAAGTGCTAGCACTTAAGAATTTTAGCCCTAGACATTTGATTTTGAATTAGTTGAAGCATTAAGAAGGGAGAAAAGATTGCTATATCCCAAATGTGCTTCTAGCAATCCTTCTCTTTAAGGTTTAAACCCTAAGGCCCTAATGTGATAGCACCTTAGAGTTTAACCCTAACTCTTAGGTTTCTCCTAGTTTAATCTTCAAGTATTGTTGTATTTGTTGTTATAAATACCCCATAGCCCTAAGGAACTGGTTTCATAGCTCTCTTGTGGTCAAATTGATTAACAAACACTCTCTTTCAACTCTCTACTAACTTTACTAACACTAACTTACTAGTAAACTTGTTGTTGTTGCAAAAGTTTGCTACAACCACCTGATAACACTTTAATTTGTTGCATACACTCATCTATTGGTGGTATAACTCACTCAGAAATTGCATCTAACAATTGGATATTGTTCTAATAGATTTATGCTAAATTTTTCCTTGTCAATTGTTGCATTTCTGATCAATAATTAGTTGCTACTATTATAACTTGTTTACTGTTGTTGTGAATATTTTTAATGACAAAATCAGAAATATCTCATTCACATATTTTGTCAAACACTTGAATAACTTGATATTTTAGTCTTTAATAAATGCCTTTAAAACAGAAAGCAACTGAAAGATAAAATACTTAAGTCAAGCAAATCACTGATCCATACTCTGATAATGCAACAAGTAGATAAGTGATTTTGGTCCAATGACCAGGGAAAAAACCCCACTATGGAGAAAACCCTAGAGAGAGATAAATTTATTAATGAGCAAATTTATAGAAATTCTACAACTCACAAAATTTCTTCTGTTCATCAAAACTTCAAAATAGCAATCCAAACTATCAACTTATCTCTGCCTGAGGCAAACTTGATCTTGCTGCCCACACTGCAACCTGATTTCTGCTCACACGTGCCAGTAGAAGACTATACATAATCCTTGATTTCTGTGCCAACAGACCTCGATATTTGTGCCATCAAAAATTGTACGGACTATGCGGTTTTCCAAACATAAAACTTCCTTTCTCTACCTGGGGATCTGAATCTGCAATATGCCTCGGAATTTACACTCTTTTACTGTTGTTGTACGAATGATTCTTTGCAGGAAATTCATGTTGTATGGACTGCATCATTTCTTGGAACCCGTGCCCTGATTTGACTTGATGAATATGCTCTCTCTCTCTCTTTGTCTTCTCTGTGTGTTTTTCTCCCATTCGCAAGCATGTATATGTACTCTCTCTTTTCCCAAGAAACCCTAACTTACATAACCAACTCAATCTAATGGCTATCATAAGTCTAATATGAGGGCTCACATTTAATTCTCCTCATTAATTACAAAGTAAGTAATAAATGCACATTAAATACTTTTGGGTCCCACAACTTAAAATCACTTTAAGTTATAAAGTCCATTCACTTTATAAAAGCACTTTGTTTAAAAAGTCACTTTATAATTAAAACATGTCTAGGAAACATGACTTTATGTCCCCCCCATGAAAAAACACAAAAACATGAATGACATCCCTTGTTAAATTTCAACAAATTTTATGTCTAGTGTCTTTAGAAGGTATTTATTGCTTGTTTGAACTTGGAAATAATCATATGCATGCTATAAAGTGTTCTTGTTTCGGGCAGGTACTCAAACAACCTTATACCTCTTATCTTTCCTTGACCTAGACCTTTTATTCGGTGATCAAGAGAGGGGGCGGTAGGCTTGGATACTATACTTGCTACTTTGATCCCATGAGGTCACCAGGGAAGCCTCCCTTGTGGTGGACCTCTTCCATCACTAAATGAGGGTAGTTCTTATTAAGGTGATAGTGGTAGGATCTTCTACAATTATGCAAGATTTGGGTATCTTGTGTTGGGCTTTGCACAATTTCAAATCCCGCAATAACGGAAAGCACCCCAAAAGGTGAACTGCTTCCACGTGTGCAACATTACCTCCAAATATGTGAATTCAACCATAGAACATGCCTCAAAAGACATGAGCGCCATAACATGTGAAAGTAAAAGGAAAAAATGTGGATCTCCATCTCTCCCAATTCTAATGAACAAGATTATGTTAGCATCCGTGATTCGTACCAAGCTCCCAAATCTCACATCCTCATTATAGTATGGCTTAGAAGAATTCCTCGAAAATGCAAAATGAGTCTTGCATTTTCCGGTGATAATAAGCTTGTTAGCAATCTTGAGCAATGGTGAGATGGGGAAAAATGATTTTTTGACTCTCTCTCATCTTCTTAAGAGAAATGGAGCCTAAACTTTCTTAATGTAGAGAATAAGACTAAGGAATTCTTAACAAATCTACTGTCTAAAGCTAGAGCTTTGAGAGATCTCTTCTTCAAAAGATTAAAAGATTGAGAGTATAACTTCAGTGTTTCAATGAGGGATGGTTAGCTCAACTAAGATCTACGGAGAGATTAGTGAATGTGGAACTAGATGTTTTTAATGTGGAAGATAGAGAAAAATATTAAACATAGTAACTGAAAATGGAGTCAGCTAAGAATATTAATTTTTTCAAGGTCTATGTTAAAAACAAGAGAGCTTAGTCCTACATATCATGTACAAAGAACAATAGGTAGGACTTGCTAAATTCTCTTTTCTAGGATGATATCACATCTTACTATGAGTTTCTTTTCTAGGAAGATATCAGATCTTGTTGAGTCTCTTTAGATGACTTAGGAGCACAATGGCAAGTGGGAACTGGCATCCATATTGGTCTTGTTAAAACTTTTATCCCTAGTAAATGTGGGGAGTGAACAATTGAATAATATGTTAAAGCATCTTTCTTACGACAAAGAGGTGGAAATGATAGTTAAATATGAACACAAATAAGACACAAGCCCAAATAACCTCCATATTGAGTTTTTCAATTTAATTGTTGATAGAGCAATTCCTTTGATGAGTTAAATGATAAAGTGGTCCAAGTTGTAAGAAGAGTCCATCCTTTAACTAATGCATTCTTTAGAGCCTTAACTTTAGAAGGAAAATATTTATATGATTTAGCAACCTACTGTCCAATATCTACTAATAGTATTACAACAAAACTTTGAGTGAAAAGGTCAAGTTCATTGATGGACAAGCTAATTTCAAGGAACTGGACATTATTTTGTTCAAGGGAGGAATATTATGGGAATGTCATAGCTCAGAGAATCTCTCCGTTGAGCTAGACATAGTAAAGAGCCAACCATGATCTTGAAACTTGATGTCGAGAAAGCTTACGACAAGCTACAATGGCTACCTTAAAAGTTAATGGAGTATTTTGGCATAGCCTTCTATGCATAGCCAGATTCTCCCAAGTGCAAATGTAGTTGTCTTGGTGAATGGTGCCTTAATAGCCTTCTTTGCGTCATATTATGGTGATCTAGTAGTTCTTCAGAATATAACTAGTCACAGCTTTTTTGTAGATGAAAAACTCTAATGGGTATGTTTGTTTTGGAGGAAGTAGACCTGTAGAAACAGGTTGTTTCTTTTTGCATTCAAAGATCGAAGGGAGTTGTATTCTACAATCCAGTATGTGAGTCCAATGAGTCCAGTATGTAAGTAAATGTGTGATTTTCATGTTTAACATTAACATTGACTATGTAATATAAATCAACACAATATACTATCTAAAAAAATAAAGGAAATAACAACCTAGTGTAAATGAGATATAATAAAAATAACAACCCAGTGTAAATGAGATATAGTTAAAAAATCTGTAATGTAAGTTCTGCTATTCAAGTAAAAACAGCAGATTTTTCTCTGAGTATATAAAAATTGTATGTGTACGCGTGTAGTTTCCCAATTTTCTCAAATTTTGAAAGTCACATTTTCAGATTGAACTCATTATTGTGTTGGAAATGCCTCCACCAATATTTCATCAAAGCACTTTTGATCTTTCTTTGTGGAATATTATTATACTGTGTATTAGGATATATGAAATCTTTTAAAGAATTCAGCTATAAACATTCATAGAAAGCATGGATAGGCATGTCAAGAAATGTTAGAGGTTTTATTTGAATTCTACTTTTGATATTATGGGCGCCATCTTTTCAGGCTAAGCTCATCTGAATATAAACTAATGAGTTTATTGGTTGTCATGCCCAACAAGACCACTGGCTCCTTGTACTTCTGGGCTGCTCATCTGGCTGGGCCTAGGTGGGGTCCATTTGCATCTTGGTGTTGTGCCTGGCTGGAAACCATTGGTCTGATTGCAGGCATGGGAGCTCAGGTATGCAGTGCAACTCCATTGAGCTCCATATTAAGGCAAAGGTTGAATAATGTTACATCTCCGAGAATATTTACAATTAGTGCCATGCATACTGTGGGATGATTGTCCTTTGTAACAGGAAGACAGTCTTTTGTCCCATAATGCATGCGTGCCTGTTTTAATTTGATATTTGTTTCCAGTTTCTTCCTCTTCATAATAAAAAAGACAATCTTGGTAGACAATAACTGCATACATCTCCTTTTAAGTAAAGTTCCTATGCTTTCTTATCACCAGTAAATTTTCTCGATAGAGATCCTCTGGAGTATTCTTATACTGTTATCTTTCTTGGGACTATCAATAGAGCATACTTTTCTTTTGTTTGGGAATCAATGTTATTAGTGCCCCTGAGCATCTGCTGGTACAATTAGAGCACGGGGACATGGCACTCGTTTAGGGATGCTATGTTGTATTTGCTTGTGGGCAGTACAAAATGTTGACCAGAAGTAATAAGAGAAGGGATTATATCGTGTGCTTATTTCTCTAAAGTCAGAACTTATTGCTGCACCTGGGTTGTATTCAAATGTTCTTGAGTTTTACAGAAAGAAAAAATGTTTCTGCGTGGCCAATTATCCATTCAGTGGATGCATCAAATTTCATAGTTTCTGTTGTTTATCTTGCCGTCTCAGTATTTTGAATTATAGRGCCCTTATATTACTAATAATTTTGGCACAATAACATGGCGATGCAATTACATTCCTTGATTTAAAAAAAAAAACAATTATCTAATAATCATATATGCCTATGAAGCGATGCAATTACATTCCTTGATTTAAAAAAAAACAATTATCTAACAATCATATATGCCCGTGATTTTTAACAGAAACAGTTATATTTATATTATAAAGTTGCTGCAGSTGCCCATGATTTAATTTTTTTAACAGAAACAGTTATATTTATATTATAAAGTTGCTGCAGCTACCCATGATTTAATTTTTTTTAACAGAAACAGTTATATTTGTATTATAAAGTTGCTACAGCTGCCGTTTACAACATGCAAATACATATAATATAACTTCCAACAAAATTTCCATGCGGTTTACAACATGCAAATACATATAATATAATTTCCAACAAAATTTCCATGAATAAGTTTACTAGCTTGACGGTCTATGTCCACATGATTTTTCTCAATAATATGCTCTTGGATTCTACTATACTTATATACCCCGACGAAAACACCTAGTGATAAACAAAATTTGAAAAACATGATACATTACTGGGAATGCCTGGCTATCCATGTGCTTCATCCTGCTTTAGTTCAGTTTTGATCCAAAAGCTCCATCTGCACATCTGCTGGCTGTTATTGAACTATCTTATCCTCTTTGATGCTTGAAAATCCAATGGATAACTTGGCATTGAATATCCAATGGACAACTTGGCCATGGAGTATGCCATGGTATTAATGCTAACCATATTGTTAGGTCTGAAACACCCATAGAGATCACACATATACAGCAGAGAATGCAGAAAACAAAGAGACAAACACACATCCATTCAATCACACAAAAGACAATTATTTATGTGGTAAAACCCTTAGAGTGAGGGAAACATCTACGGGACAATGGCAATGACATTATATTGCTCAACAGGAGATTACAACCAACCAGCAACCTGGAGAGGGCTTGAAGCCCCTTGCTCAATATCTGTCTCTCTCACACACATATTTAAACAATTTCTCCCACAGTTACAATGAAACTAATTCATTAATTGCTCCAACCCAATTTAGCAATTTTGTTTCAACAAGCCTAAACAATAGGCAACGGTTGAACAACCTTATCCTAAATTGGTTGGCACAGTTTCAACAATCTCCACCTTGACAATCAATTTACCTGATACCATGCCATTGTCCATTCATCACCTTCTTGCAAGCTAAAGATAGGTGATACTAGTGCTTCCAAAACCGAAGCACCCATTTCACTACTCCACCTGGATTTGTCATGTGATTTCACTACTCCACCTGGATTTGTCATGTGACCACTGACAACACCAACTGCATGTGAAATATTTTATCCTTTCATCGCAATCAACAATCTTTCTACTAGCACACTATACACGAGACATATAACCCTTTTCTTCTTCATCACTTGGACACAATACCTGAAGAAAGCTTATAATGGAAAGCCAAAAATGATTTTACCAGTTTCACATCATTCATATCGAATATCTTGAGTATCGTTACCATGTTCTCAAGTTGTGATAGCCCAAAACTTACCATCAATCCCGTCTCTATGAATTTCTATGCTCAAGATTGTTTTTGCTGCTCCTAGATCCTTCATATCGAACGTCCAAGTCAACTAAGCCAACCTGTTGATCTTAACCATGCTACTGCTTGCTACAAGCATATTGTCAACAATCTAAACACCAAGATAGTGAGTACCATAAACATAATGGTTACGTTCACTTCTTGTAAATCTTGGCTCACCATGAAGGAATCAACTTCTTGTACCAATTTCCTGGATGCGCTTTCCACGCCATACAATGAATTCTTGAGCTTGCAAACAAATCTTCTGTCGCGATCCTAAGCACCTTCAGTGCTCCACCTCGAATATTGCATTCGAAGACCTTAGCCCAATCTGGCCAAGACTGCCAAATGAGCCTTCATTGCTCATCTCTAGACACCTTACAATGGAGTCTTCAACGCTTCACCTTGACATGAGCATTCCCTTGACCAAATCTGGCCAAGCCGGCCAAGTAAGCTTTTGTCGTTTACTTGAATAGACATCATTACATGCAATATCATGGGCACCATACCACGGGAAACCAAAAAACATAGACCCAAAACCCACCATTGTTGACTTAAGACAAAGTTTAACTCATGACTCATTTACCGAGTCAAGGTTAACCCACACATACATGCCTCCACCCCTCTTTGGTCTACCTAAATCTATATCTAGACTTTTCATAGGTGACCCAATAGTTCAGGGGTATGCATGCCTAATCAGGTCTTACAGTTGTATGCCCATTTACATGCAATCATTTAATATACAACTCCAGAGAAAAAATGCTCACATAGTAACTTTACCGTCACCATTGTTGCCATTGCTCCTTTTACAAAGGCTTCTCTTGCCCATTGCTTGACCGCAATGCTCCACCGTGTAAAACCCTTGCTGATTAGAGGCACACCCAATCCAAGCGAACCCTCCCAATCCACCTCAATGCTAATGAGGTTTTCTCTTACAGCTTCTACATGTCCATAACTGGGCTGCAACTTTAATTACAAACCATTCATAATTACCAGCAAGGAGAATGCCCATAATTGGGTTGCAAATGCTCTTCTTAAATAGCCAACTCATTGATTAACACCAAGTAAATTAAATACCCTTGGAACGACAGCGTTTTCATTCAGTGAACAATCCAAACATTCTATACTCACAACAAATCGAATGCCCTTCGTTGGGCATCAATTTCTCCTTTCAAGCATCATACTTTTATGTGTATATCTTAGGCAGATCTCTTGCCCATGGCTGGGAAGCGATTTCTCTTTCCCGAAGCATTCAAAAAATACCTGTGAACACCACAACTTGCTTACCTACGGTTGGGCAACGATTTGTCTCTACACAAGCAATAATTATTAACTCCAATACGTAGTAAATCGATTGCCCGTGGCTGGACAGCGATTTGCTCCTCCCTGTTGTGCAGCGCCTCAGTCAACGCGACCTCCACCAGATCACGTGTTCTAGTCTTGCACCATGGCTCTCCTTCATGCCCAAAATCCGGTCCTATTACAAACTTGATCGCACCTACAGCTGCGTCCAGGGCCACCACCATAACCATCATAGTGGCGCTCTCCTGTGCGGCAAGAAATACTCGATCCGATCTGGGCGCACTCTTGGGAAATTCTCCACACAGCGATCCCTCGTGGACAGCGCACAACGATCCACTGAAGAGGCACAACATATATCAATCGTACAACTCTCCAGCAATTTTTTACGTCCTCCGTGCTTAACACAGGCGGCTCTCCAACAGCAAATAAAGATGAGCTATCTCATCAGCCTCATGGCTGTCTCACACGAGAGAGCTGTGGAGCGTTCAATACACACTGAGCCGCATATGAACAGGTTACTCTCATGCAGATGATGATGAGAGGTTACTCTCACGCAGATGCTCCAAGCAGCAATCTGAGCGGGATGCTCTTTCAACAACGAGCGATCTCTCCTTCAGCACGCCTCCTCCTGCAACGATCTCTCCTCCTGAACATGTTTCTCTTATCTCGCGCGCGAACATTTTGAAGGATGACAGCGAGTTTTGCAGCAGCGATCTCCTTGGCTCTGAACACCAAGTGATCCGCCTCCTCACGATCCTCTGACAGCGATCCTCACGTAGACCATGCACATGAAGGATGGGTTCCACCTCAGCAGCGATCACGTGGAGATCGGGCTCGAATCCACCTCGAATATATTCAGTAGGGACACGATCTCTCCTTCAGCTCTGATACCACTTGCTAGGTCTGAAACACCCACAGAGATCACACATATACAACAGAGAATGCAGAGAACAAAGAGACAAGCACGCATCAATTCAATCACACAGAAGAAATCTATTTACGTGGTAAAACCTTCAGGGTAAGGGAAACATCTACGGACAATGGCAATGGCATTATATTGTTTAACAGGAAATTACAACCAACTAGTAATCCGGAGAGAGCTTGAAGCTCCTTGCTTAATATCTGTCTCTCTACACACATATTTAAACAATTTCTCCCACAATTACAATAACTGAAACTAATTCATTAATTATTCCAACCTAATTTAGCAATTTTGTTTCAACAAGCCTAAACAATAAGCAACGGTTGAACAATCTTATCCTAAATTGTTTGTCACAGTTTCAACACATACTGGCAATGATTTATTTGTTTGGCGGGTAGCACACTCGCCTGTAACTCATTGATTTGTTGTCTTTGTTGATGGAAGGTTTCTATCAATAGAGTAACTTCACTGCCTCTGTTTGATTCTCGAGTCTGATTTTGGTCTACAACAAAGGAGATTGCAACTTTATTCTCAAGAATATGCACCTCATGACGTCTGAGCACCGTCAAATTTCTGTCATCTCACATATTGGATAGCGGCTTGCTGCTTACGTTCCATTGAGTTTTCCAAGCTAAAACCCAGAAACTGTTCAGGATAGCTTCCCTCTCCTCTCAAACTTAAAAAATTATCACAAATCTTAAACCCAATAGAACTAGAACTAGGAATAGAGTGAAGCCCCCTTTCCCAGAATTGATGGCACCACCAGCTGCACACCAGGAAATATTCAGTCACGTCAGCTAAGAGAAATAGGGTTGATAGGCCACCGCCCCATCCAATAGAATTCCTTCATCCGCGCATCTGTCCCCACCACCATTACATGCCCTTAACCACTGAATCCTCCTATTCGAGTTATAGGATTCTCTCTCAGACTCACTAAATTACCCAATTCAAATACATGGACCAACCAGAACCTCAAATTCCACATCTTCCGCAGAAGAAGGGGAAAATCTAAACCATGAATTAATCCCAAGCAGCAGAAGGACAATCGACTGAAGCACTGTAAACATCAGATCGTCACACACCACAACAATAATCCCACCTACATCCAGAACCATCAGTTGGAGTGGTTGATTAATTCCCCACTTTGATTGCAACGTGTGCAGATGGGCTTCAACGCATAACAACCCAACATTCAAACTCGAACTCCATAGTACTTGGGTCATAATTTCTTTTTACCATGCTTTTGGTTAAAGATTATTAATATGATTGACCTATAACGTCCATAGTACTTGCATTGTAAATTCTTATTATAATTACAGATTATTAATATGATAGACCTATAAGGTCTATAGTACTTGCATTTTAGTTTCTTTTTACAATGGCTTTGATTAAACATTACCTGTATGACTATTCATACATAAACCATTAATCGACCATGAAGTTTTGTTTAATTCAATATAAGCTTTCATCGTGCACCTTCATTCATTGTCTAATAATATTAAGCTCATTGTTCATAATTGTAAATCTCATTCATACATAAAGCAATAATAGATTATGAAGTTTTGTTTAATTCAATATAAGCTTTCATCGTGCACCTTCATTCATTGTCAAATAGTATTAAGCTCATTGTTCATAATTGTAAATTTCCTTGGTTTTCTAATTACCTAGTTGTGAACAACTTGAGTTTCTAGCTATATGTTGAGCCAAGTATTACTTATTAGGGGTATTATGTTCCCCATATTGCTTATCTTTTGATCTCATAATTTTGACAAGTTGTCTCCTATACATATTAATAAATTTGATGGTTTTGACAACACCCTCTTTTCACCACACAATCCAACCTTGGTCACAAAGGGGTAGGGGAGGTACCAAGTGGCTCTACGGCTATCAATAAAGAATTGGCTCTTCAAATGGGAGCAATTGAGCTTGAATTTGAATTTGGGTTGTGTTTCCCCCTCATTTGACATGATGAAAACTTGATCACACTTGGGAAACTAATGCTTTTCTAGAGCCGCTCTTCCAATGGCACATTCAAGTTTGCATATGATGTGAAGCATCCTTGCTTAGTTAGCCAGATCTACGATTCCATGATATCCTCCAATCTTTGCTACATAATGTCTTGGACTTACAATGGGATTTCCAACCATCTTCAACTTTGGTCATTCAGTGGTACTACAACTCGTCACATTCATGCCTTAGATTGATGTACATGCAGTTAGTGCTCTACACTTCCACGACTTGGTACTCTAGTTCGTTTACATCATTTCAATTATTTCACTGTGGTTTCATGTATGGTTTCTTGCTTAGAGATGGTATAGCTTTAACTTAGTCATAACTATGGTGAACACCAAGTGGAATCTAAAAACACTTTGTAATAGTCACAAATTTTATCTCTTTCCTTGTCGTAGCATGGTGGGACATAGATTTTCCGGATAAGTGTGTCATCCCTTAGGCCAAGTTGTACCACTGGGAATCAAGTTAATGTAGCATGTCACAAATCCCAAACCATACTTAATACCTTTTCCATCCTTCCCATTTTCATTCCATTCCATTCCTCATACTTCCCTCCTTTCACGATTGACTTGTTGTGTATTACTCAACAAGGTTCAAGCAAAGAAAAATAATACCCCATGTATAGAATCCCAAAGTCAAAGAAAGCCAAAAAAAGATTAGATGAAAGAGCAGAAAATATAAAAAGCCATGTACCCATAGTGCCATGCCTAAAAAGGGCATATCTAAAGAAAGGGACTAAGAAAAGAAAGAAAAATTAAAGAAGGGGAATAAATGTTAAATCAAGGCTAAACGCTTCCTCTCAAAGGCTCACATGTTGAGTAAATGAAGACACCTAGCTCTTGAGAGCTAGCAAAAGGAGACCTTTTCACCAATATCTAACTATATGGTCAATACTTAAGTCCCCTTTCCCCCTTTCCACAATCAATCACCACTGGCACCTGCTTCCAACTTGGTAACTTAGAAAATACAACTCGATCTTAAGGGTTGACACTTGTGATAGGCCATGTTATCGCATAATTTGTATTTATAGTAATAGGTCAGAAGATAAAGGGATAAACTGGCGTAATAGGAACCAATCCCACCCAATGTCACCTCGATGGGATGGTTCTTTCTATTCTGGGTGGTAAGGCCCAAGGGAGACGTCCCTGGTGACTTGGAGCTTTGAGAAGGTGAAGGATGATAAGGCAAAAGTGTAAATCCCCTCTCACAAGTCACCACCAAGTAGAAGATCCAGCTAAACAACCAATAATAAGAAGTAACCAAAGAATAAGAAAATCACCTGTCTGGGGCAAAGCAACAAGAAAATTATACGTGCAAATCTTGGTAAGTACTTCATATATCAAAGATCATCTGCTAAATCCAGCATATAAGCAATTATAACAATAAATATTGACGAAGTCAATGTTTGTTAATATAGCAATGAAATAATATCACTCCACCAATCAATACCAAAATGATGTAGCAATCAATATATCCAATCAATCCCTCATTCAATAAATGCTTTAAACACCATTCAATTGCTTATAAAATGAAATTTTGCTGCGTCAAGATGAAATAACCAAGGGTGACGTCAGCATTCTAGGGTTAGTGTAGTTAGGGTTTCAATTTCAAGAGGTTTGAGAGTGTTTGAATCAATTCTACTTCAACGTTGGAGGTCTTAGATCAGTGCCTTAGGGTTAATGGAGTCATAGGTGAAGAACGCAAAAGTTGAAGGAGATGAGATTTTAAAGGACTAGACGGATAAGTTTTGAAGTGCTGCTAAAGCAGGGCTCCAAAATCATAACCCTAGGGGAGAGAGGCTCACTCCGGTGTTGCTAAAGCAAGGCTTCATGCTCTCTCCTCCTTCCCGGCAAACAGCTAGCTCAATGAAAAGCAAAGTTAAGACAAGAGGGTTTAAAGAGGGAGAGTGTTGCTAAGGCAAGGCTCTTTCATCAAACCCTAAAAGAAAACGGCCCTAGGTGTAGATAACCTATGCCTGGGACGTCCTCTTCCTCTTGAAGTCAAAATGTACGGCTAGCTTAAGGGAAGAAGAAAAAGGAGTGTAGCTATGGCTAGGCTCTCTTCTTCTTCTTCAATGGCTAAAAGTTTTTCTAT
>ML818737.1:7934-27918 GCA_009831015.1 Picea engelmannii | reverse complement strand
GCAGTTTATATGTCTTCCATTGTATTTTATCAGTCCCACCTTGATTTGATCTTCTGGCATCTCAGGTACATTAAAACTTACAAGTATATTCCGAAAGTTACATCTTCAATTGAAGCTATTGTTTGTAAGAAAAAATTCTGTACATGTAGACTTACTATGATTAGCCTATTTACTGCAATATGGGTTGATAGTAATAATCCCATGTAGTCATTTGTCATCTCATGACGTAGGATAAAGCTGATATACCAGTGACCTCACCATATAATCTTGCAGAACCAGATACATTGCTACCAACATTTAGAGATGAAAATTCGAATAATTTTTTTACAAAATCGATCAACCAGGCCCAGAAAAAGCAGACCACGACTTAACTGATCTAAATCCCATTGGAATTGCCAAAAACTGAATAGCTGATGCATAAGAGAATTGTTCCGAAGTATAAAAAAATATTCCAACAAACCTGTCTCTCAAATTCATATTCCGTCCAAATTATTAGGAGGACATTTGTGCAACATTTTTGGAAGTATTCAAAATCCTGGACCATTTTAGTAACCATCAAAATCATCTTGGTAACCCTTGAATGGTACTTAGAAGCCCTCAAATCTAGACCAGATTCCGTTCAAATCATCTTAAACCATGAAACCCTTATCATAGACTTTACATAGACATAATCGATAGTGCCAGAGTCACCATGATTTCATCTTAAACTGCTGTTCTTGTTTTTACAAGAGATCGTGTTTGTGCAATTCATAAAAAAGTCTTTGCTAATGAAAGAAATCTATTGAATCAGATAACTGTTTAAGGACATGAAAGACTAGATGTAAATTATGGGGCATAGGAATCTGCATGAACTGTAGTAACAGATATCAAATGTGGTGGAACTGAATGAGCTTTCACTTGTTTGTCAGGCTTATGCTGGATCACAAACCATGCAGAGTATTATCTTATTGAGCACCGGGACAAATAGAGGTGGAGGTTATCTGGCTCCACGTGGAGTCTTTCTGGCCATGTACATGGGGCTTACAATTATATGGGCATTATTAAACATATTTTCTTTGAAAGTGGTTGCTTTCATCGATACCATCTCAATGTGGTGGCAGGTATTGGATTATCTTCATTTGTATCTTATTAATAAATTGAGCCACAATGATGAAGATCGTCACGTAAAGTTTCTTTGAGACTTTGATGTTAGATAAGGTTTGTCAAGTTTTTGTTTGTTGGGAAAGCTTTTCTTCTCTATTATGCAGTAGGTTTGTTTCATTTCCCCTAGCTTCATGATCATAGTGATTCTTGTGAGTGTAAAAATCTCAACAGTCTGACAAATTGTTCTTTGATGTTTGGATTGATGTATATGCCTTACTTTTCTATGGATAAAACATAAAAATATTTAAAAGAAAAACTATTCCATGCTTTGGATAAACCATGATTCATCCAACGTCCAGTGTCTACTCTTCTAGTTGTATGACATTACTTTGTGCAAGCATTGATTCCTTAAATAAGCATTTTCATTTCCTTCTTGTATTGATTGACATGCAGCTCATTGGAGGAGCAGTTATTATTGTGATGCTTCCATTAGTTGCACACAGTACTCAATCTGCATCATATGTATTCTCACAGTTGGAGACATCTCCTGATTCGACCGGAATACATAGCAAGGCATATGCTATAATTCTTTCTCTCATTGTTAGTCAGTATTCTCTCTATGGTTATGATACTGCAGCACATTTAACAGAAGAAACAAAAGGTGCAGAAATTAATGGTCCAATTGCCATACTCTTGAGTGTAGGAATTGTATCAGTTTTTGGATGGGCCCTCATTTTAGCTTTTACTTTTAGCATTCAGGTAAATGCAGTTATAGCACATTAGAGAATTGTACATTTTAAGTCATTATTAAATTCCAAGTTTCCCATCTCAATATATTGTACATTATTTTATGATATTCTTACAGTATTTGAGAAGTTGGCAAAGGTTCCAATCTTAGGTTTCAGTATTTGGTCTGCTTACTTGTAACAGGACTTCACATACCTATATAATCCAAACAATGAAACAGCTGGCACATTTGTACCCGCACAGATTCTATATGATGCGTTTCATGGGCGGTATCACAATTCCAGCGGGGCAATAGTTCTACTCTTTGTTATATGGGGTTCTTTCTTCTTTGCCGGCCTTTCTGTCACAACAAGTGCTGCACGAGTGGTATATAACTCCTCTTCAATATTCACTTTCTTTCTGTTGGGAAAACGATTTTTTGCTTAAGATACCTATGCTTAACTTAATACTGTTAGTTTTGGGAATCATTTTATCCATAGTTTTGGATTATTTATGCCTACCATTCTCTGGCTAGTATTGTTTTTTATAGAGTTTATGGTTCTGACAAAGAGGATGCTTTCAGCCTCTTTCTTGTGGTGCCTATCCTCGGGGAACTGAAAATTTTGAAGAAAGTAAAATAAAAATGTCTAGAATATCTATAATCTGAATAATAATGATTGCAGGTTTATGCTTTCTCTCGAGATGGAGGCATTCCCTATTCACGGATTTGGCGTAGACTACATCCGAGGTACAAGGTTCCTAGAAATGCTGTATGGTTGTGTGCAGTTTTATGCATGCTGTTAGGCCTTCCCATCTTGAAAATAAACATGTTATTCACAGCTATCACTTCAGTCAGTACCATAGGATGGGTTGGTGGGTATGCTGTTCCTATATTTGCCAGAATGATTATGCCAAAGGAGAATTTTAAGCCAGGGCCTTTCTACCTGGGGTGTGCTAGCCGCCCTATATGTCTGATAGCATTCTTGTGGATATGTTACACCTGTTCAGCGTTCCTGTTGCCAACAGTATACCCACTTACATGGAATACACTTAATTATGCACCTATTGCGGTGGGTGCGGTGTTGGGAGTGATAACGCTTTGGTGGCTGGTAGATGCAAGAAAGTGGTTCAAAGGTCCTGTAAGGAACATTGGGATACAACATGACAAAGCTTAGCAGTGCTAAGCTTAATAATTTGATTGCTTTCAGAGCTAATTTAGCTCAAGCAATTTAAGATAATCATTTTCTTTGCATTTCAAGAGTATGTGATCATGTGGCTATCTTAACGCTATCCATAAGGCTCTTCAGATGGTCTTGTATTCATATTTTGTCCATCAATATGTTCCAAAAATTCAGTTCAAGCTTTTTCTAGTGGCAGAAAATGTTTCAGTTCAACCTATGTCTCTATAGTGGAATTCTATGAATTATTATCGTTCCAAGCTTGTCGATATTGCATGATTTATTCTATCCTGTCATTTTATTTATGAGTGTATGTTCATAAAACTCCATTCTTGTGTATTATTTCCTCGTTATGGCGGAGATTCTGGACTGCTTGTAGAAAGTTATTATCATGAAAAAATCTGTCTCGGAATTTTAAAAATGGAACTTATTTCAAAAGAAAGGAGCAGCCCGCATCCTCGTCCTTGCCCGAGATTAAATTCGGAAGGCAATTCTCAAGTGAGCAAGGGGCTTAATAGATATAGCCTCTATTTATATAATTACAAGATAGGCAGTTTCCCAAAAATACAAGTTACTTCTTTTACTAGTAAGCTCCTCTTGTAGAACGTTTAAGCATTTAATGGCATCAATGATGCCATCATCCTAACATCATGATGACATCAGCCTAACGTCATCCTTTTGACTCATTAATACTGCTGACTCATCATCATCACATATGGCAACATATGCCCCTTAGATTTACATACAAAATAATCATCATATTCAGCGGCAACATGCCCCCTTCCCCATAAAAAAATCCAACAATGATTATATTAATTCTTTCATAGCTATACAATTTAAACTTCTCAACTTTTTTGTGTAAAAATACCGATTATAAATATATAAGAACAATTATTATCGGTATTACAATATATAATTTCAACTTCTCTACATCTTCCACTATAAGATGAAGTGGCTGTGTACTTTGATGTGCTCTTTCCTCGCGTGAAAGAATGGATTGTTTGTAAGTTCAATGCTACTCTGGTTGTCACCAGTATACAGTTGTAGCCTTCTTCCATTGGCCTTTCAACTCACCATACATATATAAAGTCATATATATAAAATTCACATGAGACAAAAATAGCAGTTTTAAAAGGGAAAACAAAAGAAAAACAGTGTTGTTTGTTTTATTAAATAATTTTTTTAGTTGGAATTTAGCTACATATATTTGCATGAAATCACTATTTTTTGTTGTTTAAAATTCATTTCTGAATGTAGAAATGGATTCATTATGCTGAAAAACTTTTAAAACACTTAAATTATATAGAAATAATCACTCAAATCTACAAATCTAACAATTTCTTGCCAAATTTCAAACAAATATTCCTAAAAAAAATAACGAAAAAACTTTTTCATAAAATATTTTGTACAGTTCCTATACTGCTCATATAGACTTACTCTTACGCCTGAGTTAGAATTCACACTTTCTCACGAAAGTTTTTCATCGTATGCACTATCTTAAAAGACTATATACTAACAATTAAGGTTTGGTTTTATTTAAAGGATCTTTTTACATTATTTTCCACTCTTCCAGCTTTTATTTAAATTTTTTAATATTAGTTTGAGATTTTATATATTTTGTGTTTTTAGTTTTTATTTAAATTTTTTAATATTAGTTTTAAATTTTATATATTTTGTGTTTTTAGTTCAGTGTATTTCTTGTTTATTAAGAAGTTTATAATAATACAATAATTAGACAATTCGATTAAAATTTGATCTCAAATATATTAGTATAGATTCATCTTAATTTTGGATGTATTAAACTTTAAAATAAATAAATAAAAATTGAGGCACAATCAAAATTAAGGCTCAAACTTTTGGGGTTAATATGATTCTATTATAGTTTAATATTCAGGGTGTGTGTGTATTATTTTAAGTAGGAAAAACCTATATTAATCTGGGCTACTGACATAGCCTTTATTGATACAATCAGAAGATCTCGACACACAAATGTATCAATGTGTGTGTGTGTTATCGCAGGATTTGTACTTGTGCAAAGCCCACCACAAGTAACCAAATCTTGCATAACTATGGAAGATCCTACCACTGTCACTTTAGTAAGAACTTCCCTTGTTTTAGTGATGGAAGAGATCCACCACAAGGGAGGCTCCCTTGGTGACTTCAAGGGATCAAAGTAGCAAGTATAGTGGCCAAGTCTACCGCCCCCTCTCTTGATCACCTACATATTGGTCTAGGTCAAGGTAGTAGAAGAGATATGAAGTTGTTTGAGTACCTGCCTGGAACAAGAACACTTTATAGCATATATGTAATTATTTCCAAGTTCAAACATGTAATTAATACCTCCTTAAGACACTAGACAAAGTAAATTACAATCGTTGTTATAAAATTGCAGCAATGAACAATGGTACAACAACAGTAAAAGTTTTATAGCAGTGGCAGTTATTAATGTTCATAATTGCAACAAATGACTATGAAAACTAGAACAATATCCAATTGTTAGATGCAAGTTCTAAATGAGTTAGGCCACCAATGAATGAGTGTATGCAACAAATTAAAGTGTTATCAAGTGGTTGTAGCAAACTTTTGTAACAACAAGAAGTTTATTAGCAAGTTAGCCAAATTTAGTGTTAGCAAAGTTAGTAGAGATCTTAAGAGAGTTGAAAGAGAGTGTTTGTTGATCAAATTCACCACAAGAGATGTAATATCCCTAAGGACTAGCACCAATTGTATTTATGAACTGTAAACATGTTTTGTAGGGTGGTGAGCCGAGTGTTGATAAGCTGATGGGCTTATGTGTTTACTAGGCCAGAGAGCCTATGTGTTAAAGGCCATGAGACTGATTTTTTATATGTAATTATGCAGATCATTAATAAAACATAAACATCGATGCGTGCAGACTGACTACGAAGAAAGAGTGATGGGGGACTAAGCTTCCACAAGGTTGGGTAAGGGAGGAGGCTAAGTGTTTGGGCCTAGGGGCTAAGCTAGGGGGCTTACCTCTAAAAGGGATAATAATTTATTATTATTTCCTAAAGGCTAAGGTGGGCAATGGTTGAGTATCGTCCTAAGTTCTTGGAAGAGGAACGTATGCAAATTGGGGTGCATGCAGCTCCAGGAAGACAAGTGTCAACCTGGACACATGCAGTTAAAGTTGAAGCGTCAACTCGAGTGGGGGTTCGCTCTCCCATTCTCCCATCATCCACCTGAGTTCGTTGGAATTCTCGTCTGAACCTGTTTACCTCTGCGTTGGACCTCTGCATACCCTCATTCATCTCTGAAAAACCCAGATCCATGAAGTCGACCTGTGTTGTTTTTACTGTGAAGCCCGACACATCCTGAGTATTACCTGAGCCGTGTTGTGTCTTAGTGGGGACTGCTGTCGTTTTTGGAAGTCCGTGCTCGTTTCCCTGTGGTTGATGTCACTTGTGAGCTAACTGAGGGCTGTTGTTGTTGTTGTCACCCGTACCTGCATGGAACATAGTCGAAAGTGGTTGAAGAGGCAGGTTGTTAGGCCTGTGAGCAGCTCTCTCCAGGTGAGAGAGTTTGTTGGGAAGTGGTTTTCTCCTAGAAAAAGTCCATCACCAACTACGGAGCTCTGAGAATTCCTGATCCGACCTGTTGTCGAGACCCTAAGAGGGGAAGTGGAACAACTGATGGACTTTGGAACAATGAAGGTGCATATTCCCGGGGTGGAACAAGAATGTGGGGAATGAGAGTCCGTGAGTAGTGGGCGTAAGAAGGCTCCTGGAGAGAATCCTTCTAGTTGCATTGTGCAGTTTCTTGTAACCTCAGCCTAGTCTAGGATTCCCTTGCCCTGGGTGGAGCTTAGTCCTAGCTCGGGGGTGACCCACTGCTGAGCGTGATGAGCAACATGGTCTTTGACTAGGAGGTTTGTGGAAGGTCTGCACGTAGTTGATGGATTTACTCCAGTTAAAATATAAGTATCACTTCTATGCCTAATTATGTATGTTATGCATGTTTGTGCTACTGGTAAATGTATCATGTGTTTCGTTGCATGTGGATTTACTATTAATCTTGTTTGAATCTGAAGCATAACAATAACTCTGTGTTATGTGTTTTATTTCAATTAAAATGCATGTTATATATATATATATATATATATATATATATATATATATATATATGTTCCGCGTAGTAGCGTTGCTCGACAGTGGTGGTGATGGCCGAGGACGTTATAAATTGGTATCGGAGCATGTTTATTGAAGACAAGGTGTTTTTGTAGCGTTTCCTGACAGTGGTAGTGATGATCGAGGACGTTACAAATTGGTATCAGAGCTAAGGTTTTCAACACTGAGCCTGGATGGGCCATGTTAGTGGAAATTGAAGTAAAAGTTTCAAAAAGAATTGTTGTCGAAGTGGTCTTCGAACCCAAGGTTTCAAGTGGAAATTGTGTATGGAGGAACCAATTTCGAACTTCAGAATGTTCCTGAGTGCCAAGAGGTTACTTGGCCGTGTTACGAAGCTCAAGAGGTGTAGCGGTATTGTAAAATCACAACAGGCATGGTATTTCTCCATAGGGAGAGAGACCACAACACTGGTGGTGTTGGGATCGTAGGATCTATTCGAAAGGAAGGGAAATCCTTTACAACAGTCAGATCTAGAGTAGGTGCAAGAAGGTTATCCTGGAAGTCCTTTGGACTTCGTGACGTCGGTGAAGCTAGATGCAAAGATAAGAGGAAGGCCAAAAATTGAAACTCCGAAGTCCCGGGGAAGATCTACACCGTAGATCGGAGGAAAAGAGCTTGACCATTGGATGAAGCAGAAGAGCAGATCATAATTTCGGAGTTCGTCGATCGAGAGAAGTGCGATGTGATGATGCACAAACCTCCGAAACCCAAAGTTATGAAGCGAAAAGTAGACATGTTGGGGGTCAGATGACGTCGCCAAGGGTGACGTGGACCTTCCTAGACATGCCACGTGCCACTACCTGCGTTGGTGACATTTGTACTATGTGGACCCGAGGGTAAGAAGTTCAGAATTTCAGAATTCGAAAGATGGGAAGAAGCAAGTGTGAGAACTTTCGAAGTCCCGAAGCTATGAACTTCTGAAGTCCCGAATCTCCGAAGCTCCGAAGTCCTGAAACTTTGATGACAGAAGTCCACATTGGGTATTAGCCATTGGATGTTGGGTAGACGTGGACCGTTGATCCACCCTACTTCATGAGTTCGGTAATTCAAACTTCGAGAGATTGTTGGGGGGTGCTTTGAAAATTTCTGAAAGCCGAAGGCCCGAGTAAACACTTTTTGGCCTAGCACTTGGTCACATCCCGTGATCATGTGGGTTGAGGACAGAGAAAAAGGGGCTAGTACCCGAAAATTATTACGGAGCAGAGAAGAGCTTGGAAAGAAAGTGAAATCTGAATTTTTTTGTAATCAGTTGGTTTATGAATACTATGGGATTTGTTAAGGAATGATGGCTTGAAAAATTCCGGTTGACTGCACGTTGTGTTTGCAGAGTCAATGATTGTCAGAACCGAACCAAATTACCACTGAGTGCAGAGAAATGGAAGAGGCACGGGATACTTCCAGTTCAGAGAATGAAGTAAAAGGGATGGACGTCCATTTGGGAGTTGAAGGATCAAACTTAAATAGGCACGGAGAAGAGATGGATAAGGAAGGAAATATGATGAAAATCATTGAATGATTGCAGAAAGATGCCCAGACTCACTGAGTAGATAACTGAAAGCTCATGAAATCCAGGAATCAACAAGGAAAATTCAAGTTAAAGTTGATGCAGAGACTGGAAAGAATCGAAAAGACGTTGGGTAAGGAGAGTGACTCAAGAAAAACAGGGAGTCTCAAGACCCCTGAGAGGAAAAGAAGATAAATAAGCGTTAGCAGGCATTATCATCACTCCTCGAAGCTGTCTAATAAGGAGGCACATAGTAGTTCAATCCCATCTCCTACCAGAAATCATAGGAGATCTAGAATGGATGAACTGAAGGGGAAAATGAGCAAGATTAAACCTCCTACGTTTGATGGAGAGCACCAAAAGGAGGAAGATGTTGAGACATGGCTGCTTGGCATGAGGAAATACTTCCAACTGCAGAACTATTCTTCTCATGCAGAAGGAAGAATTGTGATGTATCAATTGAAAGGAAAAGCATCCATGTGGTGGGATCAACTTGTGCAGGTGCAACACATTAAAGAGAAGAATGTTACTTGGAAAGAATTCAAGAATTATTTTGAAAATAAATACTTGATTAAAAGATACTATGACAGAAAGATGAAATAATTCTTTGAAATCAAGCTGGGTAGCATATCTATTGATGAATATGAATGAAGGTTTTTGTAGTTGTTGAAGTATGTTCCATTCATTAAAGATGAGGCTGTCAAAATTCAAAGGTATCTGAGTGGTCTTCCACCTTCCATCGGTGGCAAGATTCAATATGATGATCCTAAAACTATGGAAGAAACTATAAGAAGAGAAAAATGCTTATATGAGCAGCAAAGAGAAAATCCCACTTTTTGAAAGGCTTGGGATGACTAGAAGAAGTTCAAGAAAGAGTAGAGGCAGAAGGGAAATAAACCTCCCTTTTTCAGAAATAGTCCTTAAGGAAAACCATCTTTTAGAGAGCAGAGAATGAGTGAAGTAGGGGAAAAAAGGCCAAGGCATACATCCATTCAATATTGGGGTTGTCAGGGAAACCACAAGTACATAGATTGTCCCCAAAAAAATGGCAAAGTGAGAGTTGTCCATAATGTTCAACAAGCTGAAACAGTGGAAGACATGGGCAGTATAATACCAAGGATCTATGCAGCCCTGGACAACAAACAAGCTGAATATCAAGTTGATATTGAAGTGGAAGGTATGATCAACAACTATGCCTTTACTATTTTAATTGATTCAGGGGCTAGCCATAGTTATATAGATCCTAGAGTGGTGGAAAGTTTGCAATTATTAAGAAGAAAACATGAAAAATCTTGGTTAGTGTAGTGTGGGGCCTGGGCATGGATTAAGAAAGAAAGTGGAGAAAAAGGAAAAGAAAAGACGAAGTGTGAACTGTGCGTGGTACATTGACTGAGATTGGGTAGAAGTGGTTAAAGAAGCATAAAAGAAGGAGCGAAGCAAGGGAAAACAAGGCATTGGACGAGAAGATTGAGGATGACAGATCATCAAGGAAGATGGATCGTGGACAACTCATCAAGTGGAAGAAGATGTCGATGAGTGCTTTGGAGCACCTCGTGGAAAAGATGGAAAGACAAGCTGGTGAAGCTTGGAAAATGTGGGTCAAGTTGACCTAGGGTTTTAGACACCTAGGGTTTTGGTATCTAGGGTTTCGACACCTAGACTTTGTCATGTAATGTATAAATAAAGGTCTAGAGGACCTAGGATGGGTTCGTTCAGAGTTGGTTGTTCGTCATTGGTTGTTGTTGTGGATACTATTGTGTATTGTGCGAAAGAGAAGTATTGTGTGTGAGAGCATTCTGTATTGTAAGATATTCAGCTGGGTGCAAAGATCAACCCTGCATCTGGGTGCACAAGGAGGGGAGAGAGAGAAAGAGAGAGAGATCTGCAAGCTAAGAGCGCAGATAGAACTTTATGTTTTCATATAATATCAAGAAACACAGTTCTGTGGACGTAGCCCTAGGGAGAGGGTGAACCATGTATATCTTGTTGTTCTGTGGGATTGGTGTTGTGTTCTTTTACCTTCTGTTATTCTGTTATAGCATCATAGTATTAGATTTGAGATATAACTATGTGAAGTGGGTTTAAGTTGGTAATTGATATCTAGTTGTTGTGTTGCTATTGTTTTGGATCCACTTTGTGTTTCCTCTGGTTGCAGACACATGTGTCCTGCAACCCCTTATTGCTACTTCGAGTGAGACTGCATCTTCTTCGCAGGTGTTGCCGAAAGGGCCAGTAGTTAGGGCTTGTTGGTGCGTTGTTAGAGCTAAACCCTAGGTCTGCCCTATGCCAACAAATGGTTCCGTTGGTGGGACCAGGATCTTTTTAAGGGAATTTCAAGGTTGTTTCCATCGAATACAGAGATTTAGAAGTGGATAGAAGAATAAGAAAAGGACTTCATTGAGGCTTAGAATAAGAACCCTAATATTAGCACAGAGGATTGGTTGGGAAGGTATATCTTTATTGATATACATGAGATTTTCTTTGGAGGAATTTATAAGGAGTTATATGAGTGGTTAGCTAGATTAGCAGATACCCAGTTTGAGATCAGATTTAGACCACTTGTGGTTTGGACGTCGACATTGATCAAGAAGGTCAAGAGAGTTGATAACGTTGTATCAAGAGCAATAGACCACTGGTTCGATAGTACTATTAGAGGGTACATCACTGAGTTTGCTATTGATAGAATAGAGTCATATAGCCAAGGAGAGAGACATTTCTTTAAGGGACCTAAAGAAAAATTTTACACTTTTTGAAGTTGAAGATCAAGATGTTATTGCATGAGAAGAACATATTGAAGATACAGTAGTTGGTCAGATCGAAAGGCTAATGTTCAAGAAATCAAACAATGATAGTGACACAAAGGTTGGGCATACACACGGTGGGAGATCATTTAGAGAAGTTCCTCTAGTGAACCTGTTTGAGCAGGGTCATGATCCACTGGCACAGGACGAAGGGTTCTATAGTGGAGAAGAAGAAGAGTTACTGAACGAGGAAAATTCAGAGGTGCTCGGACAGAGGAAGGGAAGACTGAAGAACCTCACCAAGGAGAATCAGAAACTTCAGGAGTTGCATCGACTGTCGAAGTAAGTACTATTACTCCTCTTGTTGTTTTAGGAGGGTTAAGAAACCAGAGTAGTTAGAGTTACCAGAGCACTCAGAGAACTGTTACCAACAGTTCAGTACATACTCAATCATGAAACCTTGGAAGATCTATGGCAGATGAAATGAGGATACCTATCTTTATAGGAGATGGATCTGAAGATCCTGATCAACATTGGTTTTTATATGAAGCTGTGTGGAGTATTAAGAATGTTAGTGACGAAGCAGTTAAGAGAGCTTAGTTTATTACCACCCTGAGGGACCGCGCACTGAGCCGATACATGAAGTTTTTTATTGGAGTTGCACAATATAAACCACTGAATGAGATCAAGACTGCATTGAGCGCAGAATTCAAGAAATCCAAGTTAGAGTCGCAGTGCATTACATAACTGAAAGAAATCAAACAGAAAGTAGATGAACCTATTTGAGAGTTTGATCAAAGGTTTAAGATCTTGAAAGGCCGATTGACTTTTCATATTCCAGATGAGCAGAACAAGGAATGGTTCATTTCTTCCCTCTTACCACGCATCATAGTTCCTCTGATGCAGCAGAAGGTTGCTTTGCAGGCTGAAGCATTGGAGATCACCATGAAACTAGAATTAGCCCCTATGGGAGAATCCAGCTCAGGTGTGAGTCAAATTTTGAGTCAGTTAACCATCTTATCTCTGCAGGTCGAAGATATGAAGAAAGACAAGGGAAAATATAAAAGAGAATACATCTGGTTTATCGGATGAAAATCAGAGGGCCATGATAAGGAGAACTGTCCCCTATTTCATGAGTACTTGGCCTCTGGAGCTTCGATCCCTTTGAAGAAGGTTACTCTACCTTGGTGCGAGGTATGTAGAAATAAGCATCGCCCTGGTGAATGCTACTACATGAAAAAATATGTTCAGACACCTACAAACCTCTACTGTACATTCTGTAAATCTATGGGGCATGATGAGAAGGATTGTAGGGCTTACGATCTCTTGCATGAAATATCAAGAGACACATATCAAATTCAAGGCGAAGTAAAACATAAATGAAATGCTACGCAGTTTAACTCTCCAATAAGAGGAAACTTCAACCCTCGCGGTGGATTCAGAGGAAGAGGACGAGGTGGAGGCATGGGTCGAGGTCGAGGTCAGATCATTTGTTATAAATGCACGCAACCAGGTCACTTGGCAAGGGATTTTCAGAACCCTTGTACCAGTTGCAGTTACTGCAACTCATTTGAACATGTTATCGAAGATTTCCCTGTGATGTTAGCCAAGCTTCAAGAGAGACAAGGCGGAAACCAACAAGTAAAACTAATCTCAGCAGTACCTCACGGAGTGGATCCTAGAGTCATTTTTATCACTAGAGGAGGCGTTGCTATAGGTGAAGACATAGTGACCCCAACAAATACCATATAAGAATCAAGGGTTAGAAGAGTTGTAGAGAAGACACATGATTTTGATCCAAGAAAAGAGAAATAGACATTTGAAGAGGCAAGAAAGGAATTTGGAGGAGATCAAGTTTCTTCTTCAAAGGCACAACCAGAAGTGAGAGAATGTGGGACGTCACTGGCATTCGATCAATCTACATCATCACAAGAAGGAACAGAGGTAAGCAAGCTTATGGAATTCTTATGCACTTGCATTAATTTGATAAAGGATGAAAGAGCTATACAAGAGCTACAAAATGTGATCAGACAATATGAGCTAGGGTAGGTAGATCCCTTACTAAATAGAGCATTACATCAAGTATCCAAAAAGAGAAGGACAAATAAGGAACTACACCTTGATGCTCAAATTGGAGATTATGATATATATTATGTGGTCCTCGACTTAGGGTCAGAAGGCAATGTTATGACGAAGCATATCACCTGGGCACTGATGGGAAAGCCTAAGTTAATTTACTCCCCTATCAGGCTTAGGATGGATAATCAACAAGAAGCAAGCCCCTTTGGGAGACTGGAGCATGTCCCTGTGGACATTGACGGGGTAAGGATATTTGTGGATTTTGAGGTGATTGAGATAGTCGATGATAGTTTTCCTTATCCTGCGCTGTTAGGAATTGATTGGGATTTCATAATTCTACCATGGTTGACTTAAAGAAAAGAAGAATGACATTTGAAGGTGATGGATTTAGGGTCATTGCACCTTTGGATCTTGATGAAGGTCGCAGATACACATAACCCATTAGAGAAGAAGACCGCATATATGAGCTAGAAAATATTTACAAATTGACAGCAAGACAACAAGACTACATTAATCCTACAACAGATGGGAATTTAAGTTGGCAAAGTGACAACGCATGTTCATTAGATTCGGAAGAAGCACTAGAGAACTGACAGAAATTTTTTTATGAAATGTCTGCGCGGAGATGTGATAGATTGATCAGGGAAGTTTGTTCGATCAGCACAGAAGTAAGCAATCTGCCCACATTTGATGGTTTAAATCATTTAGAAACTTTCTTATCAAAATTTGAAGAAATTGCACCAGTACAACAGAGACTGTTGGCACTAGATGAATCTTTAAAAGAAACGCCATCAAGATGGTGGGGAACACATAATAAGAACATCGTGGACTGGGTGCAATGTCGCACTTTGCTGACAATGCACTTTTCAAACCAAGTAGCAGGGTGTGAGGTTAGATACACAGGTCAAATTTGTCTGAAGGACGATGTGCGAAGTTGTGAGGAGGCCTGGAGCATCATTCCTCAAGAGTCGTGGGTGCATAAATCCATTAACACTTTGGACACAACCCCTATAAACTGATATCTTCAAGCAAAACTATGCCTCACCACTGCAAATTGACAAGGTATGACTCAGAATTTTGTAGCTACATTTTTATTTGAAATTCAGTACCCTACAGTAGATCAATCTTTACAGGCTGTAAGACAAAAAGTCTTTGAGGAGGCACCTAACCTCCCTTTGGAGAAATAAAAAGATGAATGGACTGCACCGCTTCAAAAACTATAGGGTTGTTACAATATCAATGCTGATGAAGACGATGATCCTAGGAATGTGAACATCACAGAAACAGAAGGACAAATAGACATAGAAGGACTGGGAGTCGAACTACCTTTTATTGGACAGCCAATCAAAATCAAGAAAGTTAATATTGGAATAGAGAAAGCACCTAAGCTCACAAACATTGGAGATTATTGGGATGATGCCACTATTGATAAGATCACAGAACTTCTGCATGAATATCAAGACTTGTTTCCAACCAAGTTTACTGATATGAAGGGCATTAAAGGGCCCATCGGAGAGATGAAGTTTCCCTTGAAACCAGATGCAAGGCCAGTCAAGTAGAGACCCTACAGATTGAATCCCAAATATAAGCAGAAAGTCAAGATTGAATTAGACTGAATCTTGGAAGGAGGAATCAAAGAACCTGTTGAAGAGTTAGAATGGATTAGCCCTATGGTGGTTCAAGACAAGAAGACAGGAGAAATCAGAATCTATGTAGACTTGAGGAAATTGAATGATGCATGTTTACTTGATCCATTCCCTACATCGTTTACTGGCGAAGTGTTAGATAATGTGGGAGGACGGGAAGTTTACTCCTTCACAGATGGATTTTCAAGTTATCACCAGATCAGGATTGCCAAGGAAGATCACCATAAGACCACATTTGCAACAGAATGGGGATCCTACCAACACAGAGTGATGCCTTTTGGATTGAAGAATGCACCAACCATCTTTTCTAGGGTGGTGGTCGTAACATTCAAGGAATTTCTACATAAATTTCTGGAAGCTTATTTTGATGATTGGACTATTTTTAGCTTATTGCAAAAACATATTGAATGTTTAAGACTAATGTTGGATAAGTGCAGGCAATGTCATATTTCCATGAACCTGAAGAAGTGCATCTTCTTTTCTCCCTTTTGAGTGCTTCTAGGCCATATTGTATTAAGCAGGGGTTGCTGGTAGATCCATCCAAGATTGCCATTATTGTTGATCTACCTCCTCCTAATTTAGTAAGACAGTTGCGCACTGTGCTAGGACATATTGGATACTATAGAAAGTTCATTAAGGGCTATGCACAGATTACAACATCCATGGAGAAGTTGTTGAAGAAATATTGTCAGTTTCAATGGACAAAAGAATGTCAACGGAGCTTCGACACACTGAAACAGAAAATGGTCACTGTGCCTATTCTGGTTTTCCCACTGAATTCACACTTTCTCACGAAATTTTTTCATCGTATGCACTATCTTAAAACACTATATAATAAAAATTAAGGTTTGGTTTTATTTAAAGGATATTTTTACATTATTTTCAACTCTTCTAGCTTTTATTTAAATTTTTTAATATTAGTTTAAGATTTTATATATTTTGTGTTTTTAGTTCAGTATATTTATTGTTTATTAAGAAGTTTATAATAATATAATAATTAGGTAATTCAATTAAAATTTGATCTCAAATATACTAGCATAGATTCATCTTAACTTTGGATGTATTAAACTCCAAGAGAAATACAAAAAATTTGAGGCACAATCAAAATTAAGGCCCAAACCTTTGGGTTTAATATGAATCTATTATAGTTTAAAATCCACCGTATATATATATATATATATATATATAGTCTCAATCTCTCATCCAATTTTAGTTTCAATGTTGAACTAACGACCTACATAGAATGAGTGTACGCGGGTGAGTGGGAATATCTGATTTTGGGGTGTAACCGCTAGAACTGAGGATATATATATATATATATATATATATATATATATATATATATATATATAGAGAGAGAGAGAGAGAGAGAGAGAGAGAGAGAGAGAGAGAGAAAAGGGCTAGTGGCATAGCCTTTATTGATACAATTTGAAAATCTCGACATGGAATTGCATCATTGTGTGTGTGCAGGATTTGTACTTGTGAAAAGCCCACTACAAGTAACCAAATCTTGCATAACTATGGAAGATCCTACCACTGTCACCTTAGTAAGAACTTCCCTCATTTTAGTGATGGAAGAGGTCCACCACAATGCACAATGGAGGCTTCCATGGTGACCTCAAGGGATCAAAGTAGCAAGTATAGTAGCCAATATTAGCACCCCCTCTCTTGATCACCTAAATATTGGTCTAGGTCAAGTTAGTAGAATAGATAAGAAGTTGTTTGAGTACCTGCTTAGAACAAGAACACTTTATATCATATATGAAATGATTTCCAAGTTCCAACATGTAATTATTACCTCCTTAAGACACTAGACAAAGTAAATTCCAATGGATGTTATAAAATTGCAACAATGAACAATGATACAACAACAATAAAAGATTTATAACATCAACAATTATTAAGGTTCAAAATTGCAACAATTGACCATGCAAACTTAGAATTTATCCACTAGAACAATATCCAATTGTTAGATGAAAGTTCTAAATGAGTTAGGCCACCAATGAATAAGTGTATGAAGCAAATTAAAGTGTTATTAGATGGTTGTAGCAAACTTTTTTAACAACAACAAATTTATTAGCAAGTTAGCCAATGTTAGTGTTAGCAAAATTAGTAGAGAGATTAAGAGAGTTGAAAGAGAGTGTTTGTTGATCAATTTCACCACAAGAGAGCTTTAAAACCAGTGCCTTTAAGGGTTATGGAGTCTTATAACAACAAATACAACTAAACTTGAAGCTTGATCTAGTTGCAACCAAGAGGTATGACTCAAACTCTAAGGTGCTAGCACATTAGGGCCTTAGGGATTGAATCTTGAGGAGAAGGATTTCTAGGGTGAAAGCACATTTGGGCTCTACAAACCTTTTCTCCCTTCTTGTAGCTTCAACTAGGTCAAAATCAAAAGTCTAGGGTTTTAGGAGTCTAACCCTAGCAAGGATTCCTTCACAAATTTTGGACAAAATTAACTTGTGAGAGGAGGAAGCACTTATGCTCCTCTCTTAGGGTTTCACCAAGCAAGATGTCTAGCATGAAAAAGTGAATTTACCATGGAAAATTAATAACATAAGAGTGAAATTGCAGAAAAATCACTTACTTCACCAAGAAACCATGAGATAAAGCCCTAATTGCATAAAACTCCCTCCAAAATCAACAAATAACATCCACAATTGACCTCCCAAACATAGTGCATGAGTGTAGAAGAGCTAGATATCCCAATAGGGTAAATATTTCAAATGTAATCTCTCACAAAGGTGAGGAAAATGTGATGATAAAATGAGATGTGAGGGTGGCTTATTTATATGAGGCCACCCTAATACAATTTGTCCACATAATTTGTTAATGACACAAAACAAGTGGGGTCAACCTTTTAATTTGCCTCTGATAATATGTCAAAATTACAAAATACATAAATAAAACCCTAAAAAGGGTGATGACATGCCCTAGAAGGGTGACATAATGCTTAGATGTGAGAGATTAATGCTTAAGGAGTGAAATTTTATGCCTCCAAAGGCCTTGTGGCATGCCCAAATGTGTAAGGATGTGAATCAAGGTGTCCTCTCACCCCAATCCATGTCAAATCATCTTTGGAACCACCCAAATCCATCAAACCCTAGCCCCAAAAGTTGGCGTCAAGGCTAGAGGGTGACATCATAGGCCTCCAAAGGTCATGCCTAAGTGAAAAAGGAGTGCAATCTCATCCCCAAGTGATTCCAAGGTTCCTCCAAAGGAAATGTCCTCCATCCTCTGTGCATAAGAGCTTCGGGGTGCTTTGCCCATGTTGTGGGATTCTAGCCCATATGAGTGGCATAATGACCATAACTACTCAAACCAAGCCCATATGTCCATTTTCCAAGGTTCTTAGAATGTGAGAGCCATTTTCTGAGGGTGGTGAGTCACTGGATGTCCCACTGCTCTCCATCACACATTCTAAAGTCCTACAATAAAGGAATGATGTCCAAGTATAAGACAAGGTTAACCAAAGTATAAGACAAGTTTAACCAAAGTTCATAAGAAACATTAGTCCTTAAAACATGTGAATTAAGTTGCAACTTAAGACATGAGCCATGTAAAATTATTCACCCTGGTATCCCCTTCAAGCATCACACCGGCCAAGACCCCATGTGAGTCACCAAGTTTAAGTATGGGAGGGTCTTCATACAACCCTGTTAGGTGTGCCATCTAGACAAGAAATAAAATAGCCCAAGTAGAGGTATAGGTCCCGAGAGTGACAAGGGAAAGTAAAAACCCATCAAGAGTAAGTGTGAATGTGATATGGTATTAGGGCTTACTTCGTGGCTTATGGTATCCATTTCTACGAGCACCTTTGTAGAGGGAGCACTTGCTTGCTTGAAATACCCTTTCCTCAGTACTTTTTGCATTTCGAACCCCTTATTTTCCTTTTCATACCTAGTTATCATTTGCAACTCCCTATAATAAGGTTTAAAACTTCATTCCTTTACTTTTTACTGGGTAGTAGTCCTTTCTAATTGGTGCATTCATTTGCATCCAGACAAGGGTGATTACCATTAGAGGGGGTAGAGCTCAACCTGGCATGAGGCTCTTATGATGGCCTTTATAATTTAGCAATAACATATACATAGAGCAACTGCATCAACCTATGGGACTTTAGCCCCTTCTTCTCATGAGAGAATGGACCATAGATGAATTTTAGGATATGTGAAAGGATTTAAGATGGAAGGTGTTAAGTATGATTGGGAACAAAATGTTACCCTTGGGAGGCCCCCCCAATATTAACCCTTTTCCTTGGGTGGTGACAACATGGGACCAGGGAATAGAAGCTAACCACCAAGGTGAAACAAGGAAATTGACACAATTTCCCAAACTCATGATCCATTATCTGACTTCAACCAAGTATTTTCACCCACATGCCCAATAAATTAAGTACAACACTTTGCATGAAAGAAGGACTAACATACCTCATGGTGACAATGGATTACCGTCTCCCATGCTCTGGGTTTCTTGAGTGTGATGAGCCTTGGTTGATATGTTCTTGGAGGCAAGTAGGGGGGTTGTTGGGCTGCCATTTGTGGACATGTTGATCATCATCATCATGGTGTAGATCATTTTCTGCATTGTGGGCCTCAAGACATGACCTCCTATAGTTACCCCTAGGCATGGGGGAATAACAATGTGCAGGAAAAACATGACCACTTAAAATAACCCACAGGTGGTCCATAAAGGGGTAAAATTCCACTCCTGCTAGATGTCATCTGGTCTTGGGCCATTAAGCTATTTCCCTATGTCCAAGGAAAACTAGCTCTGAGCCAATAAAAAACAATTTAAAGTCATACTCCAAGACCAAAAAAGATGAATCCAACATCTCTTTCTAACTGCAATATAGACAATGCCAATATCCAATGTT